>JAOTOM010003308.1:0-148025 GCA_034440615.1 Ashinkailepas kermadecensis
GGAATTTCAACAATTACATCGCTGATAAATTCGGGGACGTTTGTTCTACCCGGCGTTCTTACTGGTGGTGCGCAGCGTGTGCACAGCACGTCAACATTATGTGCCGCGCCCAGACGGAGTGAAGGCGGTGTCTATGTCGCCTCGTGGCCACTGGACACACGGCGCGTGTTCATTGCCGGTTCGATAACGCGGCGCTGCTGACCGTATCCCTGTGTGCCCGGCAGAGCGATGAGACCTTCGCGAAGCTAGCGACTCTGTAGCGTAAGTTGGCTACCGGCGACGGTAACAACTTCCAGATGCGCAAGACGGTGGCCGACCGGCATGCACTGGCCGAGTACGAGCCCATCCGCGACCAGTCGCTCAAGATCTGCGCAGACATCAACAAGAAGCTGATCGAGCTCATCAAGGCCAACAAGATTTCCACGTGAAGCAAGCTGTGCGCCCGCGGACTCCAGGGCTGTGCGATTTTGGTGGCCGCGTGGAAGACGTCCGGTTGGTGCGTCATTGAGTGGCGTAGCCGGCAACCGCGCCAGTGGTGAATGACTTGTTCGTGTGTCCACAAGTGATATTCATCTAACTGCACTGACATCTGCTGCAGCTGCGCTGTGCGGGCGTGAGCGATGTCAACCAGTGCCCGTGTCAATGCGTATATGAATAACAAACCCAGTCAGAATGAATACACCGTTATGAATATCATTATATGTCTGTCGTAAGTTGTAACTGACGTGCGATCGCTGCAATCGAAGCAGCTATCACGCGAACTTTGCCATGTAGATATTCCTTTATTGACCCAGCAAATGGAGCATTAGGCGACACCTAGACAGACAGTCGGGTGGTCGGTGCAGTAATGTAAGCCTATGCAGATAGACGCCAGTGTTGCCTCTGGTCTGCCCGTGTTTGCTGCAGTGTTGGAAAGTAGGGGCCATTGATCGGCTTCGCAGTGCATATTTCCATATCTCATCCCCTGCCCTATGTATATATATATATATATATATATATATATATATATATATATATATATATATATATATATATATGCATATATATACATACATACATACATGCATACATACATACATACATACATATATATATATATATATATATATATATATTATTGTGACATATCTCCTGAATTAATGGGAGGTCAATGATTCTAATGGCACCGTTGGACTGCCCACGTGATTGGCGTTACACCCATTTGTCTTTTATACACATTTCATCATGTGAACGGCTTGACATGACATGACCCCTGACCTGGCAAGGTCACATGGCTTCCTTGACCATTGAACTTTCGATTTAGATTTGAAGCATAATTAACCGGCTTTCTTCCATTACGACTTGGGCATGCCAACTAATGACAGTCACATGCTCCATCCTCACATATAGGTCAAAGTCGAATATCGAACTGGAACCCGTTGACCTCTGTAGGTCACATCTTTCGATGCCCCGGGAAACGGCGTGAGTTGTCGACGTGTTTTGGTATTGCATACGTTTGTGGCGATTTAACTAAGAATCGAAGGGGTCGCGATTTCCAGTCCCGCCGGGTCCCATGCTAAACCCTATGGGAAACTAACCATTAGGTCCAAAGCTGATTTTATCGGAACATATTTCGATATATCTCCGGAATTAATCGGACGCCAATGATTCTAGTGCCACCGTTGGACTGTCCCCGTTACTGGTGTTAAAACGTTGTGTCTTTTGTACATATTCCATCATGTGAACGGTTTGACCTGACATGACCTCTGACCTGGCAAGGTCACATGGCTCATTGAACGTTGAAATTTCGCTTTAGATTTGAAGCGTTATTAATTTGCTTTCTTCCATTACGACTTGGGCATGCCAACTAATGACAGTCACATGCTCCATCCTCACATATAGGTCAAAGTCGAATATCGAACTGGAACTCGTTGACCTCTGTAGGTCACATCTTTCGATGCCGCGGGAAACGGCGTGAGTTGTCGACGTGTTTTGGTATTGCATACGTTTGTGGCGATTTGACCAAGAATCGAAGGGGTCGCGATTTCCAGTTCCGCCGGGTCTCATGCTGAACCCTATGGGAAATTAACCATTAGGTCCAAAGTTGATTTTATCGGAACATATTTTGATATATCTCCGGAATTAGACGGACGTCAATGATTCTAGTGCCACCGTTGGACTGCCCACATTATTGGCGTTACGACTATGTGTATTGCATACACATTCCCGGAATGGGAATGTGAATAATGCATGGGAATGTGTGGGAAGCAATGCTGTGAGTAACAAAATGGCATAAGTGGTTATAACTCATTAACTGTTTGTGCTATGGGGCAAATGATAGCAGTTTCGGAATCAATGTGTCGTTGCGGATCGAATGAGCTATATAACGTAGGCATTCCGGCATTATCGGATTGTTGACCTATGCTGACCTCTGGAGGTCAAACCATTCGATGCCCCGTGGAATGCGTCTGCATGGTGGGTCAGGGACCTTGGTACCACCGTCTCACCGAGTTTGGGCGAAATCGAAGTGGTCGTCGATTTCTGCTGAATGTGAATATCGAACTCCTGCCATCTTCACGGACGTCAAAAACGGCGCTGATGTGCTTCCCGTATATTCGCAAAAGGGAAGTGTTCTTTGCAACACTAGCGACTTGTTTGATGTATATTGATATGCTATATAGTTTCAAGATCATGTTAGGTCACCGAGGTCAAGTCAGGTCAAGTTCATGACAGGTTAATGGAACCAAACTTGATCAACTGGAATGTTGTCATAAATGCGCTACGGTTTGTCATTTGTACTGTTTGTCATTGCGTTTCCATACTTTATTCATGTACTTCACTCCTTTCTTCACGAAGCCGATTGCTCCGAGCTGCCCGACGGAGCAGTCGGGCGGGCTGGATCAGGTAACTGGCTTCGGTAACTGGATCAGGTAACTGACCTGATAAAGTGGTGCTATATAGGTGACCTGAGGTGAAATGTTGGGTCCAGCATCTGCATTGCATCATTAGTAATGTCCAAAACATCATTGTTGCCAATTTTGGAGCATTTAAATACAATCACAGCGATCCATAACGATGACAAACCAAGCCACGCAATACTAGAAAAGTTTGCAAATTTGACCTCATCTGACTTTGAAGATATTGACCTAAGGTCATGAAATTTACACACAAAAGAGTTCAGTACCGTACCAATCCACTTTGCGAATTTATTTCCTCTAGCTTCACTAGGAGCCGAGATCTTAGGGGGGGCGGAATCCGCCCCCCCCCCCTCCAGTGCTCGTAATTTTCAGAGGCCCTCCAGGGCGCGTGTTAAGTGCCTTCTCTCATTTCCTGGGAATTCCTTCCGGTCGTCGGGGCTTCATTCGGCCCTGGAAACCTCCTACTCGATCTCGAGGGACTCCTCTCGAGTCCGGCAGGGACCTTTTCTCTTCTAGAGGCTTTCTTTTTCAAATTAGGGGCCTCCTCTCACGTCTTCGGAGCCTCCTGTTCTGCGTTTTGATTATATCTTTGCCCATTTTAAGGGTGGCCTCTTATATCCTGGTGGATTCCTGTTCTCTCTCGGGTACCTCCTCTCCCAAATTACAAGCAACCTTTCCTATCTCAGTTACCTTGTCATTTCCTGGGGACCCTCTTACCGGTCTTGAAGCCTTCTTTCTCGCCTGGGAGCCATCCCTGTTATCTAATTGCCCGTCTCTCATATTTTAGGGGCTTCCTCGTTTATCATAGGGTCTCATTTCCAATCTTATATCGCCCTCTTCCGAATTAGGTGCTTCCTGCCATTTTTCTGGATCATCCTTTTCTATCTTGGTGGAACCTTACCCGTTTTAGGGACTGCTTTTGCGTCTCCGAAACCTCATCTCATATCCACTGGCTTTATATTCCGTCTTTGGGCCTCCTCTCATTTTCTGAGGTCTCCCTTCCCGTATTGGGCCACCTTTGCAATCCTGGGGCCTCCTTTGCAATCCTGGGGCCTTCTTTGCAATCCCGGAGGCCTCCTTTGCAATCCTGGGGACTTCCTGTTCATTCCTGGGGGCCTCCTGTGCAATCCTGAAGTCCTCCTTGCAATCCTGGGGGCCTCCTTTGCAATCCTGGGGGCCTCCTTTGCAATATTGGGACCTCCTTTTCAATCCTGAGTGCCTCCTTTGTAATCCTGGAGGCCTCCTTTGCAATCTTGGGGGTCTCCTTTGCAATCCTGTGGGCCTCCTTTGTAATACTGGAGGCCTCATTTGCGTTCCTGGGGGCCTCCTTTGCAATCCTGGGGCCTCCTTTGTAATCCTGGAGGCCTCCTTTGTATTCCTGGGGCCTCCTTTGCATTCCTGGAGGCCTCCTTTGCATTCCCGGGGGCCTCCTTTGCAATCCTGGTGGTCTTCTTTACAATCCTTGGGGCATCCTTTGCATTCCTGGGGGCCTCCTTTGCAATCCTGGAGTCCTCCTTTGCATTCCTGGGGGCCTCCTTTGCAATCCTTGGGGCCTCCTTTGCATTCCTGAGGGTTTCCTTTGCAATCCTGAAGTCCTCCTTTGCGATCCTGGGGGCCTCCTTTACATTCCTGGGGGCCTCCTTTGCATTTCTGGAGGCCTCCTTTGCTATCTTGGGGGCCTCCTTTGCAATCCTGGGGCCTCCTTTGTAATACTGGAGTCCTCCTTTGCAATCCTGGGGGCCTCTTTTGCAATCCTGGGGCCTTCTTTGTAATCCTGGAGGCCTTTTTTGCAATCCTGGGGCCTCCTTTGCATTCCTGGGGGCCTCCTTTGCAATCCTGGGGGCCTCCTTTGTAATCCTGGGGGCCTCCTTTGCATTCCTGAGGGCCTCCTTTACAATCCTGAAGTCCTCCTTTGCGATCATGGGGGCCTCCTTTGCATTCCTGGGGGCCTCCTTTGCATTTCTGGAGGCATCCTTTGCTATCTTGGGGGCCTCCTTTGCAATCCTGGGGCCTCCTTTGTAATACTGGAGTCCTCCTTTGCAATCATGGGGGCCTCTTTTGCAATCCTGGGGCCTTCTTTGTAATCCTGGAGGCCTTTTTTGCAATCCTGCGGCCTCCTTTGCATTCCTGGGGGCCTCCTTTGCAATCCTGGGGGCCTCCTTTGTAATCCTGGAGGCCTCCTTTGCAATCCTGGGGGCCTCCTTTGCATTCCTGGGGGCCTCCTTTGCAATCCTGGATTACTCCTTTGCGATCCTGGAGGCCTCTTTTGCAATCCTGGGGGCATCCTTTTCAATACTGGGGCCTCCTTTGTAATCCTGGGGGCCTCCTTTGTAATCCTGGGGCCTCCTATCCTCTCCTAGGTGACTCCTTCTTCAAATTAGGGGCCTCCTCTCACGTCTTGGAGGCCTCCTCTCATGTCTCGTCGGCCTCCTTGCTCACTTTTTTTGCTGTGCATTCCCGGATAGGGGCCTACTGAAATTTCAGGGGGGGCGGCGCCCCCCAGTCTCACGGCAGGGGGCCCCCAGTCTCACGGCAGGGGGGCGACTGCCCCCCCCTGCCCCCCCGGTGGCGACGCCCTTGCCTTCATGTACTTTGTCCCGTACAATAATTTCAAGACAAAGATAAAGATAGAGAGATAAGAGATAAAGATTCAAGATAAAGATCATCAAGATATCAACATCGGTGGGCCGACCCTTGGGGCGAGGTGGGCTCCCTCTCACTTTTTTCCTTTTCACTTTTTCACTTCGCACCACAATTTCTGAACGGAGCGTAATAAATCAATACGGAAAGAACGGTAAGGTTCCTCGATCAATTCTGTATCATGGAAGGCTAATGCAATCCTCCTGGGATGGCTGAATCAATTAGAAAAATAAATGTCAATACGAAATGCGTACCCGGAACATGCGCCTAAAACCCCGGTTTTAGGCGCACGGCCTAAAACCGGCCGCCTTTCCGCGTTTTTACTTTCCCGCCGCTAGGTGGGCTGATACGCAAACAGCTGTTGTTTTCGAATCCAGGCGTACATGAGCAATGCATGATCCATGACGTAACTTCGGTTTTATCTAGTTTAAACGAAATATACTAGATCTGCGGACTTTGGAATACCTGTTGTCTCTAGTTATTTGACGCCCCAGCATCTGATTGCTATTGTCCAGGCCAGATGTTTTTTTGGCCATTATAAGCTTCCAATATCGCCGTAGGACGTAAGTATTAGAGGCTTTGAAGCATTATAGTATTTGGATATTATATATTCTGAACAAATATGTGCTCCATGCGTTATATAGTTTGAGACATTATAGGCTTTGAGTATTTTAAGCACTGAACATTCCCACGATACTATGATTTAGATGCTGTGAAGCGTTATAGGTTTTGAGTATTACAGGTTCTGAAGCAGTATCGGTTTTGGGCATTATAGATTCTGATATAGATCCGTAACTACCTGCAGTGGTAAAAGGGTATGAATTATTATTATGGGGCTTTGAGTTAGGTAACAGCATAAAAGAAATGCTTAAAAATAAAATACAATTCAACAACCTAATGTAGCCTAGCATACCTTTAGATAAAAAAATGGTATTTTTTCTTAAAAGGTGTTTTGGGAATTGTAGGATTTTTTGTGGAATACCATGTTTATGAACGTGATTCGGAAGATGCGATCATTCGTTTTCTCCGTAAATGCTTACGTCTCGGTTAATCTTAGCGACAATATCTATAATGCGCCATATATGCCATACCGCTGTTATTTGTTGTGTAATTTATCCATCCCTCACCTGGCACTTCTCAGACGTGATTAAAGGGACATTCAACACTTCACACAGTTGATTCAACACTTTTTCCTGTTGAAAATGCTTCATTTCTGCCTCTTTGCCACATAGATGACATGCTGATACTACTCCACCAGAATGCCCAAAAAAAACGAAACCACGGCTCGAGAGGCTGTGTGTACGGATGACGTCCAGATAAATATTAAGCTTGTGTTTTTAAATTATAATATATGAGTTTATATTAGTTTAGATAAGAGTAGATTGTATTACGTTAGGTTAGGTTAGGTTAGGTTTTCCTATTTAATTATGAATTATCATACTATTTGTCGGAAGTCGTGAGGCAAGACGAGACTGAGCAGAAGCTGGCTGCTCTCTGAGCCGTGCTGCATGTTTATATATCGCCTTGGCCGTGCTGTATGTTTAGTTTTTTGGTGTTGTGGTGGAATAGTAGGGTGTCATCTATGTGGCAAAGAGGCAGAAATTAAGCATTTTCGATGTGAAAAAGTGTTGAATCAACTGAGTGAAGTGTTGAATGTCCCTTTAATCACGTCTGAGAAGTGCCAGGTGAGGGATGGATAAATTACGCAACAAAGAGCAGCGGTGTGGCATATATGGCGCATTATAGATATTATCGCTAAGATTAACCAAGACATAAGCATTTACAGAGAAAACGAATGATCGCATCTTCCGAATCACGTTCATAAACATCGTATTCCGCAAAAATCCAAACATTCCAAGAACACCTTTTAAGAAAAATTTACCAAAAAAATTCCCCAAAATAATATTTGAAAAATGTAAAATTTATTTTCTGAAAATCTTTAAAATAAAAAACCTAACCAAACCTAAACAAACCTAACCAGAGTTGGAAACTTACTTTCCTGGCTGGGAGTCGAAGTGCATACCGATTTCTTCCGGAGTACAGTTTCATGGACATTGTTTTTTGATGCATGCAATCTGTTTACCAGTAACTGACCAGAAAAACCTAAATCAATACCTACATAATATGCATAAGTAATATCATTCTCATTTTTGGTCAAATCAAATGTCAAAACAGGAACAAAGAAGTGAACAATGGATGGCAGTGACTCGTAATAATCAGCACTGTTTCGTTTCTCATAACTCACAAGCAATGTGCTTTCCTTTCACTTTTGGTCCCAGTACAAGGCTAGCCATATGAAAAACAAACAAAAATACTTCACACTTCACCCTCAGCTCAGAGCGCATACCTACCTACGCAGCCAATTTCCCACGTAATACGAACGCAACTCTGCTACTGCACATGCCACAGTTGGATGTGATCAAAGCAGATCAAAGCAAAGGATCAGTCAAGGTCTTGTGTTTGCAGTATGACACTGTTAACATATGTTCAAAGTTGCTAATGGTTATGATGTCATATGTTCCGGGACTCCGGAGAACGTCTTAAAACTGTCAAACTTTCCCACTATATGGGTGGCAGGAACACAGGTTTTCTGAGATGCGGCTCCAAAGACGGAGAGCAGTGTACTCAGTGTGCATGCGCATCATCTTGCAAGTTGCTGTTCGTGCGTTGTTGTCGGCAATTCCCCGGTGGTTGAGATTGTGGAGTGTGTGAGGATGTGGTCCGGCTGCTGACTGCTACAAAAAGTGGTTCGTTTGAATGGTGACCATAAGTGAAATAACCAGCGTTTTTTTGGTGTTGTTCTGTTTGTTTTTATTGATATCTTTGTTCCCACATTTGTGTCAGAGTGCATGTGAAGCCCATCCTATCCAGTATGAACCTGGAGTGCAAAAAATTTTCAGAAATAAAATGTCTTAAGAAGTGCCTTAATTCCCACCCTGAACCTAACCCAGCATAAGCTGCTACTGAAGAAACAATCATTTTCACAATTAAACAAAAAAAGAAGACCAGAAACATTTTCCAAACATTTTCTAACTTAGGAAAACCAAAACTAACCTAACCTGACCAAACCTAACCCATGGGGGAAAATAGGTATGTCTAAAAACGTGTTTTGTTACCACCTTAAAGCACTATAATACTGGTAGGTAGGAGGTAGGTGGGTACCTACCTTTCTATGTACTTTATTTGCTGACAATGTTAAGCTAACTCATAGCTGACCATGTTAATATGTCAGGGGCTAATTTACATTACAGAACTAAAGCAATTGTTTTCCTCCATAAACCACAACTAGATGCATAGGTAGGTACCACTGGCACTGACTTGTTTTTGGGAGCTTATCCATGGTATCTGAATGAGCTGGGTCCTGCTATAAGTGAGACTGTGCCATAGCTCTTCAATTGCAATTTTGCATGAATTTTTTGCACTTGTCAAACTGCACCCCCTCCTATTGATAAATTATTTGTAAAAAAGGGTGGAACATACCACTTACTAAACACTGAATCAACATCCTTCCCAATAGGTGTTGATGTCATGTTTCTTGGTGTGCATTTGTGAAGTTTTTATGCTTTGTTTCTACCCATAATCTTCAAGTATTACCCATTTCACTTCCTTCACATCAAGATAAAGTTACTGTCTGCTGACTGCCAGTCAGCTGTTGGTCACATAGCTCAAAGTACAGAGAAAACCTCCAGCTGAGTGCACTGAATGAACCCAGGGGCATTATGTTATGTTAGGCCAGGTTAAGTTAGGTTAGGTTATCCTGCTGACACCCCTGAGAGCACCACATCAACCCCTTCAAAATGTTCCTTATGATGCCCATGGGTTCATTCAGTGCACTCAGCTGGAGGTTTTCTCCATGCTTTGAGTGATGTCACCAACAGTTGACTGGCAGTCAGCTCATGGTGACTTGGATGCCTTGTTGATATAAAGAAAATGTGTGGGGTAGTAGGGATATCTGAACATGTTCCGTTTCCAAACACCTACCTTTGGATATCTCCCATGTCACATTCAGGGAGTAAATGAAAAGATGGTGGTATTCATAAATGATTGACCTTCCTTTACCAAATACTATGTATTTTACAAATATTTTTTTTAATAAGTTTAATCCAAGTTATTGCTGGGGTGGCTTTATGAACCAGGGTTCTATTGCTAAGCAGAGCTTGTTGCATGAACCCTGGCCCCACCACCCAATCCATAAATTCCAGTTCAATGGCAGAATTTTGACCGAAAGTTTAATGTGCTGTCAATGCACCGACACAGCCGCCCGGTAGCTTGTCCCGGACCTTATCGGGCCAGCTGCCAACTGACCCTCCCAGCCTGGGGCTAAATGTGAGCGTGTGAAGCGACTCAAACCCTGTGTTGGCAGGACAGGGGAGGCCAGTGCAGGCCAGCGCTCTAACCTCTCTACAGATATCAATAAAAAAGGGATTACAGATGATGTGCTTTGCTGTGCAATGACAGTTGATAGCATAATTTGTATAGCTATAGTTGATATCTGTATTCTTGAATTAAGTACCTCACAAAACTTGCAAAATGAGAACAGTCATGTCATGTGTCTCAATATTGGGTTTGAATGATTTTCTTTCCTAAATGCAGATTATGAGACTGAAGGTATACAGTACTTGGCTGCACAGACACTGAATAAACAAAATAGTGAAGTGACCAATTGAAAACTATATAGACAAGATACAAATGATGACAGTAACATCCAACTGTGGTCATTATGGAAGATTCAGTTAGAAAATTTATCCATAATATGAATGAGAAGGACATAACCTACAAAATTTGCTATTTTTGCAGTTTAAAGTAATTTTTCATTCTTCATAATGTTTTTATGTGATGTTGATTAAGGTGATTAAGATGATTGCAGCCACTCATTTCCTCTGCAAATGATTTCCTTTCAGTTGGCAAATACATGCATAATCATAATGTCCACAGTGTAAATATTGCCAATAATGTGTTATTATCCATTCTTGGTTTGTCACAGACATGATCAAGACGAAATTCAACACTTCATTGACTGCATAAGACATCAAAAACACATGAAAACACTCTTTCACATCAAAAACCTTATGTTTCCTACTTAATTCCACATTAATTCCCACAAAGTGCCCTAAAACCCAAGTAACTAACACATCCATTCCCAATATGAAACATTTCCACCACACACATCCATAAATTTTGATCAAGGATGGAAGTGCTTTGCAATGATGTTAGTGCTAATGGCAGAGCTAACAATGTTCATCAAGATGTCATTGCTTCATAGTGGAAAAGTTTGTTTTGGGCAATTCTGGTTGTTATGGTTAGGTATTCTATTTATTTATTTATTATGTATTATATGTAGTTCTTGAAGTCTGAAATGACTCAGAAATGTCAGTGGACAAGCCAAATCAAGCAAACTAAGCATGCCAGTGTAAAGATGGGAGGGTGGGAATTCCTGTCTTCTATGGTTCACAACTTCCACCTTTCATAATTTCCAAATAGGAAGATAACAAAGAATTGTAAGTAAACTTTTAAAACAGCCTGGATATGAGGCAGTCATATTTTCCAAATTTCATAACTTACAATTTGTAAGCTAGCTTGGTACAACCACTAATTTCCTCTGCAAATGCATGCTTTTCTGCATATATTTGATTATATTAGTGTTTAGTTTGGTTTAGTTGGAGTTTGCAGCTGGTGGTAGGTATTTAGCAATTACTTCTGTGCATATATTTGCATAGTTTTATCTCATAAGTTTCTTTTTAACGAGCAGATTTTTAGCTTCTAGAATTATCGATCGGCCACGTGGACGCTTTGTAGACGGGTGGAGCGGCCACGTGGCTTAGGTTTCTGTTAGCATAGAGGAATAAGTCTGCGTCCGCTCGGTGTTTAAGTTTAAGATAGACTTTAAGATTAAAATAGTGAGCTTAAATTACACTAGGTAGCTTCTAGAATTATCGATCAGCCACGTGAACGCTTTGTAGACGGGTGGCGCGGTCTCATGGCTTAGGTTTCTGTAGTGTAGAGGTATAAGTCGGTGTCCTTTTGGTGTTTAAGTTTAAGATAGAGCTTAGGACTAAAATAGTGAGCTTAAATTACCACTAGGTATATTTTCAATATACTGGTGTACTTGCAAAGGTATCTATATTTTTTTATTTTTGTTTGGTTTAGTTGGAGTTTGTAGCTGGTGAGCCGGGATAACTTTATTTAAATAAAAAAAAAAAAAAAAAAAATGCAAGGCGACTGTGGGAAGTGTAAGTGTATTGTAGTCATTGGGGACTTGAGTAAGAAAGTAGATATGTTAGCAAGGGAGGTGGAGCGTCTGAGGTGTTTGGTGGCAGGGCCCACCATAGGAAATGTCAGCCAGGCAAGCCAGGTGCAGGAGTCTAGGAGTGATAGGGGTGGAGATAGTATAGACCATGACAGTAGAGAGTGGAAAGTAGCTAGACGCCAGAGTATGAGACTAGCTTTAAGGAAAATTGACAAAGGCATTGAAACTAATAATAGATTTGAGGTACTGCAAGAGAGAGATAGAAATGCTGCTAAGGAGGAAGGGAGGAACGACCAGGCAGCTGATGGTAGAGAGGGGGAAGTTTTAGTTATAGGGGACTCAAGAGTGAGGTACATGGACCGTACTTTTTGTAGCAGGAACCCCAACAAACGGACTCGTGTTTGCTACCCAGGGGCCCAGGTAAAGGATGTTGGTGATAAGATAGAAGGAGTGATGAAGGGTAGTGGAGAGAGCACAACAGTAATTGTGCAGGTTGGTGTAAATGATGTAGGAAAAGCAAAAACAGAGGAAACAATGCAAGAGTATAGGGCTTTGACAGGTAGGTTAGCTGTGAGTAGGAAACGAGGAATGGTAACATCCATCCTCCCTATGGTTAACGCAAGCATAGAGTGGTACTCGAGGGCCATTGGGCTGAATACCAGGGTGGCCAAGATTTGTAAGGAACTTGGGGTGGGGTTCTTGGATTTGTGGGGGGGATTTCTGGGGGAGGACTGAAATGTTTGCATTAGATGGGTTACATTTGAGCAAGAGAGGAGTTGAATTGCTCAGCAATAGGTATGAGGAGGCTCTCATTAGGAAACAGGGAAACTAGGCAGGTCATGGGGGGATGTAGCTGATAGAGAGAGAGAGGTCTTGCAAACACCTCACAGTCAGCAAATAGGGGTAGCAGTAGATCAAGGGGGCAGAGTGGTAGCTCATCCAGAGATGATAGAGCTACTCAACATGAAAAAGCCAAAGAGGGTTATGGAACTTTTGTTAAGTGTATGATGCTTAATGCTCAGAGCATTCGATCCAAATTTGATGAGTAATTTTGTTCCTAACACTTCTGGCATTGACATAAAAACATGATAAACTATTCCTTCCCTTGCTTGCAAGACTTTTCTCTTTACCAGCTACATCCCCCCATGACCTGCCTAGTTTCCCTGTTTCCTATTGAGAGCCTCCTCATACCTATTGCTGAGCAATTCCACTCCTCTCTTGCTCAAATGTAACCCATCTAATGCAAACATTTCAGTCCTTGGAGTTTGGTAATGCAGCATAAAAAGTAATGTTCAAAATGAAGACAAATATAGCATAACCTAACCTAAGTTAGGTTGACCTTCCATGGAAGAGAATGATTTCATTTTAAGCAAATCAAAATTTTCAGACCATTTTTTCATTTACGAAAATTACTTCAAAATTGTGTTCTACCAGCACCTAACCTAGCCTGCCTGTAGCGATATAATAGCGAGTAATAAGCGAGGACATTTTTAATAGTGTCTGTTAACTGCGCTTGCACCGGAGGCACCACTGTCCATACTGCAACAAAGGAAGAAGTGACAAGATGACATATCTAGGAAGAAAACGCTATTGATGCAATTTGAATTTATTTGCAGTCTATGACATTGCATGGTAAATGAACCTAAAAACACCCGTCACCCACATGAATAGTCCGTGGCAACGCCTATGAAATCATCCGACAAAAATTATGTTCTCAGATTTCAATACTACAAAAGAAGAGTTTGGTGCAGCATTGTATGTCATTGGCCGGGCACACAGGCCCATCTGTTTCTTGGTGGGCTTTGGACATTATGGACTTTGGTCTTATGTCATGCTTATACATTGTAATTATTCTAGTAGTAGATGTGCCCAATGGTGAATTTGGTGTCGGGCTTCGTTATGTGATACTATGGAGATTGGTCATGGCAGGACAGTGCTAAAAATAATTGATTTCTTGTTAGGTGTAAGATGTCGAAATTAATACAGCAGGATGTCGAAATTGCCATGGAAGGAATGCTACTTAAAATCTTGTTAAGTTCTGCAAACCCAGATTTGAGACAGTAGTGTACATATAACTGTTAAACTTTTTGCGTGTTTTGAAAGGTACCTAATTTGGGGATACCAATATCAACAATAACAATATGGGATGAGTAATCTAGGAGTAAGTTGCCCATCTCACAATCGAAAGATTGTGGGTTCGAGTCTCACCCGTCGCTACTCTTCTCCCGCAGCCAATCGGCGTGAGAGATTGGCGACGCTACATGACTCAACGGTCGACGTGTCGTAAAACCCAATAACCAACCAACAATAACAATACAACACCTATGCTATAAACTGGCATCATATAACATGGTACATCATAGGTTATCCCTTCACCTGGAATTGCTCTATTGGGCGCTGTGTAACCAATGCAGTTGATGCGCCCAAAAACCCTAATAACTAACTGGAATTGCTCCATGGCATGCTCGTTATCACGATTCTGGATTCGTTATGGTGAGAAAAAATAGGATGCTTGTAAACGGGATACAGTTAGAAACGAGGCAAAAAGACGCCACAAACACGCATCAAGAAGCACGTTGTCAATACTTATTCGGGAAGGATGTTGATTCAGTGTTCAGTAAGTAGTATATTCCACCCTATTTCGCGAATAATTTATCCCTGTGGTATGACAACGGAGCTGATGATTTCTCTACAGCGCGAAAATAACATTGATTATGCCTTTTCAGTCTGTTTGTTTTGCTCTAGTCTTTTCCCTTTATAGGCTTAATCCAGATGGCCCCTGTGACGTTGTAATTCTTAGATGTTTATATCTTTATGTTATATATTTTAAGTATTTGACTGCTCGCGCTATGGAAACAATCTACTGGCATGGCTTAGTAGTACACTAATAAATGTACAACTCATGATTTCTCGTCATTTTTATTATCAATAGCTGCTGTATAGACGTTTTTGGAAACTTCTCCATTTCTTATTGATTCGGGTACAACGTTTGATTATGCTAACACGACTCACTTGGGGAATAGGTGCAATGCTGGTGCAAATAAATAGATACCGGTTGGTACAATGCACTCCCTCGTTAGACCATACTTTAATGGAATTCACCGCAGCAGCCAAACACTTCTTGTCTCGCCACCTGCCTGCACTGCTAGCATTCCGTATCAGTGCCAATTCAATTGAGATCCTCGTTATCACAAGGGGAAGTTTTATGACCTTTGTTTTCTAACAATGGTGAAGGAGTTCAGTGAAGCCTGTTTCTTCCAATTGTTAAAAGAGTATTGTTTGAGCACAATTGTTCACTTGATGTCTGGTTTGCAGTCTTGAACATGCCTGCGCGGTTTCCGGAGGAGGTGGATGTTTTCACCGTCCCTCATTCGAGAATGAAGTACCTCGTCAATATGTATTTAAATCAGGTAACAGGAATGCATGTTTGTGTGTGTGTGTCGTCTAGCGAGGTGCCCACTTCGCTGTATTCACGATGGACCAGTGCTACACCGTACCGTCACCACCATCCGGCGTGTTGCCCACTCCGCTGTGTTCACGATGGACCAGTGTTACACCGTACCGTCACCACCATCCGGCGTGTTGCCCACTCCGCTGTGTTCACGATGGACCAGTGCTACACCGTACCGTCACCACCATCCGGCGTGTTGCCCACTCCGCTGTGTTCACGATGGACCACTGCTACACCGTACCGTCACCACCATCCGGCGTGTTGCCCACTCCGCTGTGTTCACGATGGACCAGTGCTACACCGTACCGTCACCACCATCCGGCGTGTTGCCCACCCCGCTGTGTTCACGATGGACCAGTGCTACACCGTACCGTCACCACCATCCGGCGTGTTGCCCACTCCGCTGTGTTCACGATGGACCAGTGCTACACCGTACCGTCACCACCATCCGGCGTGTTGCCCACTCCGCTGTGTTCACGATGGACCAGTGCTACACCGTACCGTCACCACCATCCGGCGTGCTGCCCACCCCGCTGTGTTCACGATGGACCAGTGCTACACCGTACCGTCACCACCATCCGGCGTGTTGCCCACTCCGCTGTGTTCACGATGGACCAGTGCTGCACCGTACCTTCACCACCATCCGGCGTGTTGCCCACTCCGCTGTGTTCACGATGGACCACTGCTACACCGTACCGTCACCACCATCCGGCTGTCAGGGCGGCTGCCCGGCGAACAATTCGGGAAGCCAAAAGTGCGTCATGGAGACAGTATGCTAACAGGTTGAACCGCTTTTGGTCCCAAATACAACGAATTTCAGGACATTCGCGATCCACACCACTACCAGTCCTAAACATAGTCGACGATATTGCACACCACCACTGGACGTGGCGAACATTATTGCTCGGACCCTCGCAGAGTGAAGCCTGACCCACGACTTAAATACAGATTTTCGCAAACATATGTCTCGATGCGAAGCATCGGTGGTTGATTTTACCACAGGCGAGAAACTTTATTATAATGAACACTTCACAATGGCCGAACTAAGATCACAAATTGCTGTACTGCGTCCCATGTCCGAAGGACCGGACAACCTTCATAACGAAATGCTTCGACACCTCCCCCACAAATGCGCTTCAAGTACTTCTGGCATGCTTCAACTATCTTTGGACAAGCGGTAGATTCCCGTTATCTTGTGGGGAAGTGATTGCCATCCTATATTGAAGCACAACAAGACTGGTTCTGACCCTCTGCACTAGCGACCGATTTCCCTGACTTCATGCCGGTGCAAACTCGTGGAGAAGATCGTCAGTGTGCGCCTTACGTGGTTCCTGGAGCAACACAACTTTTTTTTAGCCACACCCAATCTGGTTTTAGGAAGAATCGGTCCACACTTGACCATGCACTGACATCATACACTGCAATTCGTACTAGTTTTAGATAAAAAAAGACGTATAGGGGCAGTGTTTTTATATTGAGGACGCTTACGACACGACATGGAAACAAGGTATTCTGTTGAAGCCCTGGAGGTGTGGTGTGCATTGTTCCATGCGACGTTTCCCTCATAGCTTTCGTACTCATCGAACATTCCTTGTCCTTGTAGGAAACGCAATATCTGTTCGGTCGACGCAGGTCATCGGTATTCCCCAAGGAAGTGTACTTAGGGTGGCTTTATTTGTGTTAATGATTAATGATATCTGAGATCGTCTGCCATGTGGCGTCGTGAAGTCCCTCTTTGTTCATGCTATTGCAATTTGGTGCTCGGTATCACGATCATCCTCGATGGAAAGGCAGCTGCATCTTGCTGCATCTCACCTTGAGAAATGGAGTACCTTGAACGGTTTCCGATTTGCCATCCACAAAACTGTTGAAGTGCATTTTTGTCGCCGCCGTAGCTGCCAGGACCCGAACATCGAGCTCTATGGAGAGCAGATTCCTTTCCAGCCGGCAGCTAGGTATCTGGGCATCATATTTGATCATCGTCTGACATACAAGGACCACCTAAAAACGCTGCGGGAGAAGTGTTCCAAGTCTCTGAACATCATGAAGTGTGTTGCTCGCACTGCCTACGGGGCAGATAGGTATGCTTTTACTTCTGCACCGATCGCTCATCCGCTCGAAACTCTACTATGGCTGTTTTGTCTATGGCTGTGCCAGTGCTTTCAATGAACGCATGCTCGGCACTGTCCACCATGCCGCCTTGCGTATAGCCACAGGAGCATTCCGTACCTCTCCGTCAGCAAGCCTTCTGGCAGATGCTGACGAAGCATCGCCTGCTCTGAGACGAGATAAACTTGGACTGTGGTATGCGGGCAGGGTGAGATAGTCCACTCTAAATCCGTCATACCAGGCCTTGTTTGCCCACCGTACGCTTGCGCTGTTCTGTGGCGGACGTGGTAATATTCTACCTCCTTTCTGTGTGCAGTTGCATGGGCGCTACATGACCGATGTAGTCGATGCGCCCTAAAGCCCTAATAACTAACTGTGTGCAGTTGCGGGAGCTAGCAGAGGGGAGCGGTATCCGAATGCGCAGTATTTAAAGGATTGAACCACTGCCCGTTCCCCCTCGGAACTGATTCGGCCGTCAGTAGACACGACATTGTCTGACACTCGGAGGGATGACTTAGCCCGGAAATGTTTCGGCTGAAGGCTCTAGAACATGTCCACGCCTATCACTCATGCACTCTCACCTACACCGACGGTTCGAAAACTGATGACGGTGTGGGCTGTGCCTTTGTAAGTGGTGACACGACCAGATCGTTCACACTGCCTCCTCACACAACGGTTTACATGGCCGAACTTCTGGCCATCACGAAGGCCATGTGTTTCATCGAAATATGGAACGATGACAACCATTTAATACTTTCGAACTCTCTGAGTAGTCTTCTTGCAACAAAGTACTTTTATCCGCAAGACCCTATCGTGCAGGATGTTCTTGTTGCGTCTAACTCAGCTTAAGCGAGCGGGTAAAAATATAACATTCTGCTGAATACCAAGCTATGTTGGAATAAGGAGAAACGAGCTGGCTGATCAAGCAGCAATACGTGCTGCCAGGAGACAATACACCCATTCGCTTCCTCTTTCCGCGACACACCTCAGCCAGACAACTAATATATTTTTGTCCAGGAAAGTGGCAGAAATTTTGGGATTCAACCGGTGAAAACGAACTAAGAACCATCAAGCCAAGTCCAAGGCGCTGGGAATCATCCAAAACTTCCCCAAAGGAGGAAGTGATGTTCGCCAGGACGCGGATAGGTCACACATATGTTACCCATGGCTACCTACTGCGAAACGAGGACAGGCCGATTTGTACTCGCTGTGATAGGCCACTGACAGTGAGACACGTTCTTCTGGTGCGCCCCATACTCTCAGCACAACGAAGACTATTCTTTGGACGAGAGGTAGCTACGCTAAGGATGGCAGATCTTCTAGGTGATGGGTCAAGCGTGGTTCAGACTGGAGGACTATTCGAGTTTCTCTCGCAAGTGCGGTTTGATGTTATTTCCCAGGGGAGATAAGATATAACGTTGTATTTATGTCTAGGCTGATCCACCTTTTCTTCCGTATATGTACATGACTGATGCCATACCGGGTAGGTGCTCAGTGGTAAAATCAGCGGTGATTCTACTGTACGTTTTGAACATCACGGACTCGAAAATGTATTGCATAGTACGTCGTCTCGAATAGTCTCCGCTTGGATACTTCGGTGTGACTAACGTTGTTACGGGCGCTGCATGACCTGTGTAGTCGATGCGCCCCTGGTGACGGTCGCCACACATCTCCCTGGTCGCGTGGGTCAGCAGGCTGGTCGAGCCGTTGCATGCAAGAGATTATCCGCCTACTGTTTTTCTTCTCAGAGTGCATCTAACATAGCCTGGTATTTCCAACCATGCTCATTGTCATAAGCCAAATTATCTATCTTATTATTTGCCTTCTTTTGTACGTTGCAAGTTTTCGGTGCGCCTTCTGGTACATACTTATGTTCGTTGAACGACCGACCAAGCAGCATACATGCCTCATCTGCACTGTTTGTGTCACTGTTACATGCCCCTCCCACATGTACCCACGGGTACGGGCGTTCATTTCTGAACATTATTGAGGGGGGACACAATACATAATGCCAATGGGTGGGCCCAAGTCGATGGGGATGGTGGGGGCACCCTCCATACGGTGCCGTGTTAAAGGTTCGATTTTTTTTTTGGGTGGGGGGCAAAGCCAACATTGAGGGGCACTTTCCCCAAAGAGTATATAAAACAACACCCCTGCCCACGAGCACGGTTGTACGTGCGAGCGCGTTATTTGTGCGTCCATGCTGTGAAGCGACTGGAGTTGGTATGAATGACATTGGAGAGGCACAGTCGACTGCCCCAGCACATGCTGGTGATGACCGGATGGCGCTGGTGTTCCGACAGCTCTCCACACTGGACTTCACTGATCCGATCGCAATGGCTCGCTTCCTCTCCTCTCTGCTGTCCACCTTCAAAGAGTTTCAGCAGCACGAGCAGATCGAGAACCGCTTCATCATGGACCGGCTGAAGCGGCGACTCAGTGCTCTATCCGTGTACAATCCGGCCGTGTGCAACTGCCACCAGGACAATCGACTGACAGAGGTTAGCAGGCATCGGCTCAGTGGTAACTGCAAAGGAGGTGAGTAGAGTTTTTGATGGCTAATCCTGCAGGAAAAAATACTTTATCAGATGTATCAGGTGTACATGAAGAAGGTTGCATAAATTATAGCAGTATTCGAGATGTGGAATTGTGTTTCGATATACTGAGTTCTGGCTTTGAGCAACATGCTGTTTCATCCACCAGTGCATCCGCCCCCTCTCCCCCATATGAGACGAGTGCTGCACAATTGTTAAACGATCTTCAATAATTGGCTAGATCTCTACGGAATTATTGTACTCATGGCTAGCAGCGTTTCATGGTGCCTCCGAATGACGAAGGCGCAATTGTGCGAGAAGTAACCACTGGGAAAATATTGTGGACTAAGCCACCATAGAAAAGGAAATGCGGCCCTTCTAGAAGTAAGTATTGAGCTATGGCGCAATCTGTTTTGGCCTTTTTCAGCACTACACTATCATTTACGGCAAATATTGCTATAAATAGGACTATTAATATGTCGCGGAACAATAACTGTAAGGTTTGATATGCCTGACTTTTGACAACTCAAGTGCTTTGAGGGACGACCGGATTAAAAAATATTGAAGCACAATTTTAATCTAATAGAACTGCTTCTAGATTATTGGTTTTCATACTCTAATTTCTGGGCGCTATATGACCTATGCAGTCAATGCGCCCCTAAACCACAATAACTAACTAACTAACTACTATAATTTCAGGTTGTCTGGAGGGCACCTGGTATATGTTAAGTCACTTGTAAAACGAATCCACCCATTCATTCATTTCAGCTTTCTGTGCCACACCACACATTAGCGTGTCCCATCTCGTGTGAGTTTGTGGCTAGCCTGACAGTGATTTCTCTTCAGTGGGTGTGATCTTCATAACTTGCTAGTGGTCCGTTAAGTTGGCATGACCTTCGTCTGATGAATGGCTTGTTTAATAGTTGAATGAGTGTCGCCCACTCAAGCTGACAAATGGCAGCTGACAACACCTTTATATGCCGAATTAGATAATTTGTAGCATCCTATTGCCCATCAAATTACCATCTCATGTTTTTTTTTCTGGAAAGTTGAATGATGCTCCCTAACAATGAATCGGGGAAGACTTGCAGTTTGTCATTAAAACAAATCAAGCTCATATTAGGTACCTTTGGCCCTGGAAAATAAAAATATGATCTTCAAAAGTAAATAATGCTCTGTATTCATTAACCCTAAAATTGCACTTTCTGAGCTGTTCTGCGCATTTAACCCGCTTCATGTGAGCGGTCTGTGTCCTTCCGCAGATGATGGGGATGCTGACGGTGGGCCTGTCGGAAGAGAAGGACTCGCAGCACGAGCGCGACCTGTTCTCCTGCCAACTGCACCAGAAATTGAACGAGTTCACCGACAACTTCCTGCCACACATGAAGGAGGAGGAGGAGATCTTTCAGGTTCGCACCGCATCCATTCCATACCGTGGCGTTCCGGGACCACGCTGATGGAATTCTGCCGACAATGTGGAGTCGATGTGCTACCGTTCCATCAAGGGTTGTTTGTAATGGTTGGTGGGTGTTCTGTGGCCTCCCGTGCTACGAAACGCACACAACTTGGACGATGTAACACGTCTAAACACTCAGACGGTTATTGCGAGTGAATATCGCTCTTGTGGCTCACTTTGCAGTGCTGAAATAATGGTTTTTCGTTAGGTGTGAGATGTCGAAGGATGTCAAACTTGCAGTAGGATGTCGAAATTTTCCATGGACGCATACCAGTTAAAATATCGCTTCAGTTCTTGAAATTGAATGTTGACCAAATAGTGTACCCACAAGTGCATGTGTTTTGTTTAATTTGTGGGACATATAATATAGGGATACCTATAGTAACGATAACGATTAACACCATGGTATCAGCAGATGATATTGTTTAGCAGACCACATTGCATATAATATCTGTACATGGAATTGTGTTACGAGATGCTTGTTTATCACAATCCGAAATGGTGTGCATATGCATGATACATATACATGGAATACTGTTAGAGAAACGAGTCATGGGGACTTCATAAGCACACATCAACAAGTACGATGTCGATATTTCCTTGAAAAGGATGTCTATTCAGTACTCAGAAAGTGGTATGTTGCACCCTATTTCACTAATAATTTATCACTGGCGCTTTGCATGGTAACCTCCGCATTTTGATATTCAATCCCTCAGTCTGACTTCACGCTTGCTGCTATTATCCTGTTGAAAGTTATACTTGGGCTGTACCTGGTGAATTCACCTTCTTATTACATTGTCTGCTGTTGCTATGGCAACCATCCAGTTTTCGACACCGGTAACTGATGTGGAATTCCGTTACAGCCACTCCTGGTCAAGTATTTTGGCTATGACGAGCTGCGAGAACTGAAGCTGGATGTACTGCAGAACCACCACCACCTGTACACAGAGAAGACTGACCAGCCGAAGGAGACTCCGGCGTCGGTGCCGGCGCAGCTGCCCAGTCTGCCGCCGGAGTTGCTTCCGCTCGTGTTCCGCTACCTGCCGCCATCTGAGCGGGCCGTCTGCGCTGCCGTCTGCCGCACCTGGCGTACCGCCTCCATGGCGCCAGAGCTCTGGAGGTGTCTGGGTCCGTTCTCCACAGGTGGGTCTGAGCCACTGGCCTGTGGCTCAGAACAGGACTCCATTCGTGCATCCCATCACAACATTTGTTAAATATATTCGTGCATCGCATCACGAACTTCTTTGCTATGAAAATAAGTTCAAAGATACCCCAAACATACAAATTCATGGAACAAATTCCTCCCTCTGTTAACCTGATCCACCATTTCCTCTCAAAATTAACACAAATATAAGAAAAGCCTTGTTGCAGCTTGTTTGCCCCACTGAACAGAAAGAAATCAGCTGCATTGCCGGATTTCTTCCGGATTGAATGCATCACAGCAGCAGAGATCGCCTATTTAAATTTAACTTGTTGCATGCTAGAATTAAATTCAATGCAATTAAAATAACGAGAAACGAAGACAAATGCCTCGTTATTGTAATTATATATGGTTCAGAAGTCCGCCAAATCATGTAAATGCTATTTATTTTACTGATGTCGTTTTTAAGCTATAATTTAATTTAATAAATTAGCATACTAACTGCCAAAATCCAACTGAAGCATGCCGGATTTAGCGCCAAGCAAATGAAAATGCGAACCTGATTTAATGCCTGGTAAGAAAGCAATAAGTAGCTGCAGTTGGATTGTGTGGTTGGAGCAGGGCCTCTAACAGGTTTAGCGTTCTGTAAGAAAACCATTGAATATATGAGTACAGGAGGACGGGGAGAGACACGTCAGGTCAACTGAACAAAAAGGAGTATAAATTATTCGAATGAATGGCTGATACTGCGAAATTGCTCTGGTCTTCCGGATATAATATTTGTTTACTGAGTGGGAAGGCCTTAGTGATTGGATGTACTCTGAACTTTCTAGACTAAGCCTTGGGTCACAATTCACCATTGGGGTTGACAGAGAGGAGGTACTATATCGTTGCAAAAAATGCGAACAGAATCATTGCATTTATAGAAAAAGCGCTTGTGATGTAGTCAATTCAGGTAATACCCTTCAAGCTTTTCAATGTTAACAACAGAGGGTGGAAATGTCAATTAATTGACGTAGCCGACAATCTCTTGGGAGCGGGGAGGTGTACGGAAGTGTTCATTAAGTGCTGTAATATGTGCATCGCCAGACTCTGTCGCGACGGTCTGGTGCAGGTGTAGATTCAAGACCGCTTTCAAGTTTTTGTGTCTGGAAAGATTTGGGTGCTGATTTAGGTGTCGTCAGGTTTTTGTTTTTGGGTGGTGAAGGCCAGGACGCCCATGGCGTCCAGGGTGAAGGTGAAGGCGAGGGACGCCCAGGCGCGTCACCGTGAAAGTGTGTCGAAACTGAGGGACTGGGAATGAGATTGCCTAGGGAAGTTTTAGATGACTTCGGGTCCTTGATGATATTTTTCTTAGTGGAGGGGGACGGATTGGCCGATTTATGGAGTGTCACCAAAATTTTCCTTCAGTTGAGTGGCGGCAACGCCGATTCAGGACCGTCCTGACCGTCCTGCGCGCGCGCGCGTGTGAGCTGCATGACCACTGCAGTCGATGCGCCCCTAAACCCCAATTAACAAACGCGTGCGTGCGTGCGCGCGTGCGTGCGTGCGTGTGCGCGTGTGCGCGTGCGTGCGCGTGTGTGCGCGTGCATGCGTCTACATACATGCATATATGTATACATTTCGATGGAACTACTCATTTTAGGTTGTTTGCCCATTTTTACGTATCCATCGCCACTCAGTACAATCTCATCCTCCGAAGCGTTTAGTCTCTCTTGTTGGTGACACCCAAGTCACAAGTCTGTGTTTCAGTACCTTGGGCATGGTTTCCCATGGGCTTGCTAGCTTACGCAGGCAGCCAGACAACTGAGGCAGCTGACGAGCTCGGCACACGTGTTCTGACGGCGCAGTACGTCGGCGCGCACACACCACGTGTCGGAGACGACGTACGATCACCTGCAGGTCGTCTCCACCGCACGGGTTGGCGCCCGGACGGTGCCGTCGCTGACGATGTAATGACGTCAACAGGCGTTTCCGGGTTGTCTGGGCTAGACGCCATTGACGCCCTGATGACGCCACTGGTGTGTAGAACGTGGGACTTGGACGCCGATGAGGACGAGTGTGACCCAGGCGGTCAGCTGACTACCAGTTTGCGGCACGGTGCGGCCTTGCAGCGCAGGACACTCAAGAGGTGGGTGCTGCCACCACAGTCGGCGACACCGTCTGACAAACTGGCCGCTGACATGATTTATACGCATGGTTTCAGGTGTGCAGGGTGAGTTCGCAGTGGACTTCGATACCCCAGTCTGTCACATTGAAGCCCCGATGATACGGCGGGGGAAGGCATAGCTAAATGTGACACTGCGCCTGTAGAGTCCCCGCTAATAGTGTGCTATGGTGTGCCCGCTCTAACCCAGTTACGATATTTCCAAACTGACGCAGCTGTGCTGTTTCCAGCTACAAGTACGCTTCACACTTGTATGTGAAATGTACTCCCATAGATTCCCTAGGCATCTATGGAAGCGTGAACATAACGGGATCTGAATCTGGCTGGGTTCTCTGCGTGTCTGCCGCGGTAACACTTTGGGGCTGATGACTCGAAACCCTGTGATCTGTTATTTCTTGACCACAGTTAACTAGGGCATAGCCGTCCATTGGGCTTCATCTCCTGCTAGGCCACTCCCCTCGCGACCGGCTCGCCGTGGATAATGCGCGATGGGAAAGCTCACTATCCCACAATTGTGGAGGGGCTAGGAAACTGATTAATTTACTCACTCAATGTTATACGGTTTTGATTATGCCAGCACAAGGAGCTAATTTTCTAATCACTAAAGGCTCAATGCTTTGCTTGTAGTCGGCATGAAAATTATAATCAATAAAAGCTTCATGATTTGCTTGAGAGTCAGCTTGCATTATTTTCTTCTAATCACTAAAAAGCTTCATGCTTTGCTTCCCACCATACCTCAAAACAATATACAGATAGAATAAATGAAGTTGTCTGCTTTCCACCATGACCGAAAAAAGGATATCCAAAAGAATGAGTGTATTTTGCTTTTCATATAGCATGTAGAGCAACCGTGGATAGGATTGAACCAGGCAGATATACATTGGGTTTGCGCACTTTCAGAGTGGTACAAGAACGCCGATCGCCGCTGCGACAATCTAAATCTGCGAAGTAATTGCCGCAGCGGCAATCTAAAGACGCCGTGAGCATCACACTCTCTGGGACTGAATGTTCCCCAGTTATCACAGTCGTGCCTGGCCTGGCCACGACCTAAAGCGCATATATCGAACTAACTCAAAATACCGCAAGTTGCCTGGGTACTATTAGAAGGCGTTTCATTTTCCTTTGCTGCATAATAATTATTGAAATGGATCCTTGATGCTTAGAGCTTGCTCCGCCACCCCTAGTTTGGTGAGGTGAACAACAGGACTTTGGGATGCTTCGAACCTTACATTCAGGGAAGTAAGACTTTTTTTTCAGCAGAATAGCTTGCACACGAATAACTTCCAGCTGGTCTGGATAACACAGTTCTAGTTGTAAGTACACTTTAAGAAAGATTAGTTCTAAGCCACCTGAATATGTTTGACGTTCCACTTCCAAGCCCCTGAGTCATTTTGAAATCAAGCTAGCTCACGTGGTGTTAATTTCAGCATCACTGGAGGGTTCATTGTAAGAAGTAAGTTCCTGCGGTTTACAATAATAGAGGTAGAAGTCCTGTCAAATACGAAACTGCAGCCTCAGCAAAGTAGCAGAGGTTCTCTGTCCATCCTAATTAGTGTTTTCTCATCCTATGCTACGTATTTGCAGATGCTTAGCACTGCAGGTCTTCAAAAGATGTTTTCTCCCGGTGCCTCTCAGTCCCGCCTTGATGGTCTCGATAACGATAAGAGGAGTGGACGATGGAGTCCCGCGAAGTCTGTTTAGGTTGACACCCAGTTCAAACGTTACCAAGTTTTGTGCTGTTGCCAAACCGGTTTCGATTCCAGGAGCAGTTGATTGGTAATTTGGGTACATGTCGCGACTCGCTGCCGCTGTGGTCTCTGCAGTCTGACCGTTAAGGTGGTTGCAGTATGACCCGCCACACGCTTCCGCGGGTGGGACAGCACGTGCAGACGCTGCAGCTGGCCGGCTGTCTGGGCCTGGGCAGCTCCCAGCTGCGCCAGCTGCTCATCCACTGCCCCAACGTGCGCCACATGGACGTCAGCTACACCGGTATCGGCGATTGTTCCTTCAAGAGGTGGGTGCCGAGGCCGGCATCGGCGTGTGCACGGCGGTCGCCAGTTGCAACTGGGACGACTGGCCTTGGAGCCTCAGATGCTGATGCTGGTGCTGACCACCTGACTACTGGCTATCGGCAGCCGGTGGGGTCGGAGGCGTCGATCAGGGAGTCCAAAGCCGTGGTCCAGATATTACTGCTGGGACGTGGAAGCGCAGCTGGATATTCATACAATACTCCGGAATGTACATTTATAAATTGTGATACGCCAGAAATTAATTGATGTTTTAAACAATGTGCGATTAATAGGCTTTTCATAATATTATGTAATGTAAATTGTTCAAATGGTCTAATCTATTTAGTCCTCGTGGAATATCGTAGGCATATAAAGATGATGAATTTAAGCTGGCTTTATGACACCAAGCTAACTACATAATGTGTCTACGCCATAAAATGTATTTTACTCTTCATGTTTAAAATTCAGTTTTAATCTGGGCATGTCGTATGGTACATTGGTGTAGCAGTTTCATGGTGCTGACATGGCAATTGCATTGGGTGGCTTATTTGTCTCGGATGAGGTTCAACCAACATGTGTGAAGAACCCATAAAACTACCAGTATATAAGCATATGCTTCATGTAATATGGGCGCTGCAGGACCAATGAAGTCGATGCGCCCTTAAGCCCAAATATCTAACTAACTAACCAAGCTTCATGTAATATTAAAGCATATATGCATAAGGTCTATAATACATAGCAGATAAGCATATTTGCGAATAACACTATTGAAGAGCAATATGTGAAGACATATTTGAGATACATATGTAGTTCTTAAAAGTCATTCTATCCAGGTGAATCTTCGATTTTTGGACGATTCTCGGACTTGACTGGATTGTAAAGGTAGATGTTTCAAAAGGTTTGTACTTCGGCTTGTCTGGTCAAACCTTCAAGGAACCAAGATTGGGAATACCTGGAATAAAGCATAAACGATCGAGATGCAAGCTTGACATAACTGAAGGACATTGACATCATTTAAATTTGTGCTGCGAGAATTCGTGAGATTTTCTCACTGGTGCTTTTCACGTACGGTAAGCTGACGTAGGTCAATTTTTCTGCTTGCGCTTTGTTCCCGTATGCTCGTGACCTGGTTGTCGCCTTTTCCACGAAGGAGAACGAAGGAAGGGGTAACCGTTCTCCAAAATACTTGCTTGATGTGAGACATTTCAGTTTTCCGCGTGCTTTCGTCGATCCTGAGGGAAAATACGAAAGGTGTGGTGTACCGAACATCATGCCAGTGCGGCACCACCTAGATAGGCGAGAGCGGCCGCCCCAAATGCGTCCGACTGAAAAAAAAACGTGGCTGCTCTTAAGCATGGCCGTGCCGACACCTCTCCACTGGCGGAACACTGGGCCCAGTGCGGCTAAGCGTTCGACCCGTCGAAGGCTGACACTCTAGCGGTGGAGTCCTGGAGCAGACGTGTAGTCAGAGAGGCAACTGAAATTAGGCCGCACTCACCGTCACTGAACCAAGGCGTGGGGAAGTTCTCCCTGAGTCCGATATGGGACTGCATGCTGCACTCCCGCCACAACTGTTAATTTACAGGTGCAAATGGGCTTGCATACCCCGAAGCTAAATAATTGTGTCACTTTAAAAGACACTCGGAGTGAGGTCAGCGACCCGACTTCAAATGTCCCCCAATGATTTCCGAAGTGCAATGTTTGTGATATCACCTATGTATGTCCCTGTATGTGTCATGTTAAGGTATTATGTCCCTGCTTTTTTGCATCAGTGTAATCGATTGTTATAACTAAAGGTGACCCAAATGAATTGGCGCGTGCGATAATTTAAATGATGTCAATTTCCTTCAATTATGTCAAGCTTGCATCTCGATCGTTTATGTTGTATTCCCCCAAGGCGTATTCCCCTTGGTATTCCCAATCTTGGTTCGTTGAAGGCTTGACCAGAGAAGTCGAATTACAAACCATTGAAACATCTATCTTTATAATCCAGTGAAGTCCGATAATCATATGTGAGACACCATAGAGCTGCATTCGCAGTGGAAGCCGAGCTGGGTATTATTAACCAATCATGTCTTGGTATTTTCAGCCGCATCACGGATGCGACCCAAAATGTGCATGACCCGTGTTAACGTTGCATCCACACCCTCCCTATAAGACCTCGGCGACCAGTAGATGCGTTTTTGGTAGCACAAACATGGCCGACCTGGTCCGCCATCGGGAACTACGCCCACCTCCAATGTCGGACCCTGATTGGTACCGTGTTCAAGAAAGATGGCGCACTCGTCATTTTGAAATTATGACGGTAAAGTAATAAAGCAGTTCTTACGCCAGTATAAGGTTGCCGCCCTAAAAAACATATAGGAATTTGAGGAACGCGAAAGGGGAACGAATGGACGGCAAAATTTAAAGAGGTCTGAAATTTCATTTATGGTTATATTTTGCTTCATTCAGTTCCGTAATTTCTCGGATATCCAATTTTTCTCAGTACAGGTATTTCGCATGCTCCAAGGAGCTGAGCGATCGACACGCACGGAACAACCCTGCGCTCGAACATGCCTCAAATCCACCTTATTTCCTAAATTTGCTCAGCCCTGTGAAAACGCCTAATGTCTGAACCTGCCGTAGATACGCAGAATAGGACTGTAACAGAAGCTCAGAGAGTTGAGTAAATTCATAGGGTTGTTCGAAAATGGTGACTCCACTCTCTCACTGTGGATTTTAGTGTGTGTATGTTTTCATGTGTACGGTCTCTCTTGTGTATGCCTGCGCCAGCGTCGACGTACTGGCGGATCCCGAAGCTCACCTTCAATTCGTTTGACTGGGAAAAATATAAAACTCGTGTTTGACTAGTTTTAGTGATATTTCTTTAGTTTCGGATCCATGAGCACTTAGGTCTAGGGACTGTATTATTTATTGGGTGTTTCACGACGCACTTTGTGCACGATCACGGCTAATGGCACCGCCTACACTGTTTCGCCGGTGGGCCGCGGGATTGGCAAATGCCCCGAATGTTGCGAGTGTTGAACCCGGGACCTTTGGTAGGTCTAGGGACGGTTTTAATAATACTTTGGTCATGGGATGTTTCTACACTTCAAGAAATCTGCCAATTGGTGCAAGTTTTCTTTGTTAATGGTTGCCGCGTATGGAGGAAATGACGGAAATGTCTTCCTGGATCCACCATTGCGTGGTGTGTTACGTATACATGTGGTATGCATGCGTTACACTATTTGTACTTCTTTATGATAGGCCGACCGGGGGTATTGGCAGTGATGCTGATACAAGGTAAGCATTCCTTTTTTGTACCGGAGGAAGGTCATAGAACAGCCTAATGCGAAAGCCTACGTGAAACATAGTCACCATTTGGAAAAAAAAGAAGTCTCTTAGGTTCAAGAAGCCCGGAAGCGTGCCAAGGTTGACACCTCGCGCTGAGCGGTGCCGTCTGTATTGGCAGACTGCCGCCGGCCGCACTGCAGCGGCTTCAGCACTGCGACCTGTCCGGCTGCGAACGGCTGACGGACCGCGCCCTGGAGCGGCTAGCCGTCCAGCTGGACCTGCTGTGGCCTCAGTGGCCGCCGGCGGCCGACATCGAGGAGGGCGGCGGCGGGCTGACCGACCAGTCCGACCGGTCCGACGACGACTGCTACGACTGCGAGAGTCGCGAGAGCTGCGGCGGCACGGCGCCGCAGCGTCTGCCGCGCGACAAGAACGGCCGGCTGGTGGTGCCGACGGCTGGCGGCAGCTGCCAGCTGCGCTTCCTGTCGCTGTCCGGCTGCCGGCACGTCAGCTCTGCCGGCCTGCTGCGACTGGCGGCCACGCACGCCGTCGCATCGCTCCAACACTTGGACGTGAGCGGCTGCGGTCGCGTGTCGGGCGCCGCACTGCACGCGCTGGCGGCCGCCGCGCCGCGGCTGTCGGCCGAGCGGCTCTGGTACTGCGACCTGGTGCGCGACGGACCACACCCGCTGATGGCCAACGGCTGCGACAACGTCCAGTGCCCAATCCGCTACTGCTGCCGCAACTGACGGCCGCCGAACGTCACGCCGGTCGAAGGGCCCTCCCATCTTTTCCCCACCTGATCCTCCTGGGTAGCTCATGCCCAATCCCGAGGTGATGTGCGGGTAGTCCCGTTCGCTGTGACAGCTATTGTCTGACATTGTAGAAGTTCCAATGCATGACAGCCTTGTCCCCATTCCTCATTCGCGTGGGCACTCGCCCCATTTTCATTGCTTGTCTTTTCTCACCAGCCGCGGATTCCCGCTGCTCATCTCACACTGGTCAGTACGTCGTCTTCCACGGAACACCGGGTTGCGCCCACTTTCCCACTCGACGCTGTCATCTGCGTGATGAGCTGACGCGCTTGACGTTCTGTGCGGGCTGTCGCTACTGCTGCCGTCCTAAACGCAGCGCAGTAGGTAGGCTGCACTCTGCTTGACGTTCTGTGCGGGCTGTCGCTACTGCTGCCGTCCTAAACGCAGCGCAGTAGGTAGGCTGCACTCTGCTTGACGTTCTGTGCGGGCTGTCGCTACTGCTGCCGTCCTAAACGCAGCGCAGTAGGTAGGCTGCACTCTGCTTGACGTTCTGTGCGGGCTGTCGCTACTGCTGCCGTCCTAAACGCAGCGCAGTAGGTAGGCTGCACTCTGCTTGCTGCAGCGTGCCCTTTACATCTGGACATGACGGTCACCACCACTGTGTGTTCCGACGGGGGCCGCCTGCGAACTGTGCTTGCTCACCACACCCGGTCAACAGCCTCCATAAGACATCGCGCGTGAGTAGGTGTGTGTGTGTGTGTGCGCGTGCATGTGTGTGCCGGAGACTCTTCACCATGCCAACTGATGTCATGCATGTCCACAGTGCATCCTATGGTCCCAGCGGTGCCAGCGTGGATGCATCTGCGAGGAGTAAGGCACAATGGATGAGAACCAGAGATAAAACGATGCTTAGGGGGAAGCGTCCCCTTCCAGTCAGTTTCGTAGGCGTGTATGCGGTATGTGGTGCGTACTACTGCGCATAGATGGTTCTAGCCTCCAGCTGGTTTGTGTGTGTATGTTTGTTTGTGGTTTAGGTGAACTGTGGAAGCGGTGAGAAAATGTTGGCCTCCAACGGGAAGGCGTTAATGTGCTTTATCACTCAATAGTCTACATATGAATTGCTTGATGCAGGTCGTTACCTCACGCTTGAGACGATGGAATGTGACGGTGAGCCGGCCTGTAGTCATTCATTCTGTGACCAGTGAGTTGTTCTCGTCAGTACAGCTGTGTGTAACATGTGGGTATATTGAGCGGGTATAACTTAAGGTGTCGTGCTACATCGTGCTCCAGAGCGGATACACGCAAAATCCAACCTAAAAAGAGCCCGTGTTGCTGGTTATTGCACAATGCCAGTGTATCGTGTCTGTGCATCCCAATCCAAACACCTTTTCTCGACTTTTTTAGGAATACTTTACGTCACGTCCACAGTTCCTCGCCTAGATGCAACTTGTCTCTTCGTGGGCGCGCATGCACTCACACAGTTACAATACAGAGGAGCATGTAGAGTACAATCCACTGGGGAGTCTGTATGGTTTTACCTGTTAGCCAGAATGGTTGGTCTGAAAAGGAAAAATTGCTCGTGGAAATGGGGTGCAGCGAAAGGCAAAATAATATGCGCACTGAGGCGCGGGAAATAAACAGGGAAGCAAAGAGAACTATTCAGAGGGAGAGCAACACAGAAATAATGGTGCTGCACGGAACCATTTTAAATCTTTGCTACGTGTCACGTCTAGCGGTGCCAAAACAGCGGAGCACTAGGTCGGGGTGTTCCATCACATTCAAACACGTTTCATCAGTAAATTAAGATGTTATGAATTACTAAACGTCTAGAACGTAATGTAACTAAGCAGCAAGGAATGTTGAGAAATCCAAGCCATTGGCTGAACATTGCTATGTTAGGTATGACAGGGAAATGATGAGAAATCATTATCTTTAGTACCACAATATGTTGGCTCACTATATTTCGCAGCAATGTAAGGTTTGCAAGGTAATAGATGTCAAACATAGCAAATGGCTGGGGTGAGATGACCTGGCGAAGGAAAGAAACAATAAGACAACATAACTAAATGAGTACCACCACAGCACTTGCTACTTCTGAAAGCTATCTGAAACAAGCAGCGAACGGATTTGTATTGGGTGAAGCTGCTCATAATCAACTAAGTCCCTATATTGTGGTGCAGATAACACAAAATGTCGGTCCCCTTCTTTGGTTTTGGATGCATTTTTACCCTAAATACTTCATCCTACATGCTAATATGGTCCTCGGAAAGTACCAAGAGGTCATGCCAAACTTCAAATTAAGAACTCTAGGGGCATCTTGGGAAGGGTGTTGCGATTAAAAAAGGATGCAATGTGCACTCACTTTTTTGTGAATCACCGTTGGTTGTTCGTATTAATTATTTTCGGATATACACGAAAGTAGACTCGTGTAAACTTGGCATTATAGTTGGATAATCCAAGCCCAAATTTCCCTACTACCAAATTGCTCGCATCTAAGACGTGATAAGGGGACGAGTGGTCTAGGGGTAAGATGCTCGTCTCGCAATCTAAAGATTGTGGGTTCGAATCTCACCTGTCGCTACTCTTCGCCCGCGACCAATCGGCGTGAGAGATTGGCGACGCTATATGACTCAACGGTCGACGTGTCGTAAAACCAATAACCAACCAACAACCTAAGACGTGATAACACTCCATATGTGACACCGAAGTAAAATGTGGTGGGGTTGTGAACAAGGTAATTCGAAATTTGGAAGATGGACATGTGCAATTACTATTTCACCTAGTGATGTTTTAGGTAACCCAGATAATTAAGCTAGTCTACGTATGGTTTAATAAAACGACTACCCCGATTCAATTCGGTTTTGTAGTGCGGTTATCATACCTGTTGTTCCAGGCACCATGTGTATTACGCTTTGGGCTGTGATGTTTCTGAATCAGCATTGTGATGTGGGGTAGCTATGGTGCAAAGGCAGTGGGTACTGGCCTGAGCTTGTGCTGTACCTGAGAGAAGACAGTCTGCGGGGTAGCATTGACTGTTCCGACTGCGACATTAACGGACTGTGCACTTCCCCAACAGCGTCAGAAATAGTCAATACACGCTTGCGATGTGACTGAGTGTATGCGATACTCGTTCGGTTTGCTTGTGCTGTGACAGCCGATCGGCTGACTTGGCCAAGCCGTCCCTAATGTAGCCGGAGTCACAGATGGGCGTGGCTTATCGGCGTGATGCTCACGTTGTCTCAGAAGCGTGTGGACGGCTGTCTTAGGCGATTCAATTAGTTTTGAATCATTCGCAATATACTGGTTCCAAATTATGGGCGTTTAAATGATCTATTGTGGTAAGTGCTTCCTAAATCTCAAATACCAGGGTGTAGCTTTGTAAGCTTTTGGGAAGACACCTGCCCTACCCAAATGTTAGCTGTGATCCCCGCAATAATTTAAATCTTTAACATGGGGCCGTATGTGGTATACCCTCAATCAGTTTGGTCCACCCATTGCCTTCATGCATTGTGCCATCCCAATAATTTTCAGAAACACTCCGATGCCAATAACCCAACAACCAGCGGTGTCATGTTGTATACAATAGGGGGGGGGGGGGACACTGGACCCTTAATCATCGATTCGCTCCCCCGAGTATACCAAAACTTAAGTAATAACCGTTGTGTCTATGGGCATGCACCAGAAAACAATGGTTTTGAGGCAGATTGGGCCATCAAAAAGGTCATTTCCAATCGCCAATCAAGTTCACAAAGGGGCGCCCGTGCAACCAACCATGGTTCCACATGATAAGCCTCGAAATTGTTTCGCAAATTGCTTAGAAATAATCGACGTTGAGATTACATGAAGGTCTCAACGGACGGTTTGCTTACATCGTTAATTTAGGTGTATGTCGCGACAAACCAGTGACTGTCCACATGGGTGCCACTTTGTGAAATTGATTTGGAGGATAATTGATGTTTTTGATGGCATCTTTCTCCAGAGATAGACGCACTTGGCTAAACGAACTCGTTGAGCGGTGAGGGGGTACATTTGAGCATTCTGGACGGGCGCCTCCATAGGCTGAATGGTTAAGCTTCGTCTGCTTTTGGGGGGGTGCCTCCCTTATTGCGCATACGAAGTAACCCCTGACAGTTCAGGTTAACTGACTCCGATAGTTTCCTGTGGCATGTGAGGATTCTCCCAATCTGACCATTGTAATTACATTTAATATATTGTAAGCACTCCGTAGCTTCGATGGACAACATCCGTTTTCTGACCGATAGGTCGGCCGCACTGGAAAGCATTAGCTGATCTCTGAAGTTGTCTTGAAGGTCGGGAGGGATGCAGCAAATTAATATTTTGGAGGGACTGGGTACAGATGTCTCCATGTTCTTCCCAGAGGACATGGTCGTGGAGTGGAGGGCAGACATTATTTTGTAGCATGACACAGCGAAGAAGAAATGACTAGGAGGGATTTCAAAGGAATTATTGCGACGGTTATTCGAAACTCGAATTTGGGGCGCTGGCCGAAAATAATCATGGAGTGTTACTGAGGTGAATATATGGCCTGAAATCCTATTGTTCTTAGGTACCTGAATATGTTACCGGAATGAATGATTTGCCTGTCATCTGCTAGCACGTCGCGAAATGTTAGATGTCTGATGAATGCCATACATAATTTATGTCATTGTTCTTTCCATTATTTTACTAATTCTACCCATCAACATAGTACAAGCTTTTGCTGTTTGTACGCACCGCATTGCGCCGAATTTGAAACAAAAATGTTAGTTGCTGTATTACCACCGTACTAGATTGCCTACCCATCCAAGCTTCATATTTTCGTTAAAATTGGCAACATTTAAGTATCACAAGCCCTCGCCTCAGTATCTATGGCGCGAGTATTTAAAAACTTTGCGTGGAACATTCCAACGTATTATTGTGCGTTTCGGGCTTGGCCGCTTCGAGGCTCCACATATGTGACGTCACTGCTATGGGAAGGTTTTTAAATCGATGGCAACCCCTAAGTGAAATTATTAAATTATGCTGTAAATGCTTCTGTGAGAAAAATATTTCGGTTTTGTCTACCAAGTATTATTACCGTTTTTTTCCAACCGAAAACCCATTACGTGAAACTTGTCCATTGGTCACGGTTATGCTCACCACTACTACCTTTTATGCGGAAACGAGCCACCGCTGTGCCCTCGATGTCGCGCACGTTTGACGGTACGTCATGTTCTGTACTCGTGTGGAGGTTACGATGGCGAGTGCCTAAGACACTGTATGACTGCTGCCAGGCCGCTGACATATCCAGGCATGCTGGTTGATAACCTCCCCAATCATAGCAAAATGACCCTGGCAGTCGAAGCGCCCCTAAGCTCCAATTCATCATCCCCAATCATACATAATGGTAATCGCTTTCATTTTCTCGCAGAAATAGGATTCGAGGCTATTTAGACACCAAGCTGATTTTTTGTTATCACTGCTAATTCCTGGATGCATTGATAACATAGCATGATTTAAATATACATGGGCGCAATATGCTCAAAGAAATAGTCGACGCGCCATTAAACCACAATAACTAACTGACTATCAGAAGGGAAATCAGGGGGAGGGGGGATTTTTTTCAGGCGTGCCGGACTATAAAGGCCATTTGCACCGCATTTAAAGCGAGTGTGCTTTGCAAGCAAAGCGCAGGCAGGTGTACATTTACGTTAAAGGAGCTTTGCGTTATAACGTGCGTGATGTTTTAGGTGCTGAAGGCGGGGACTGGGTGTGGAACATCTCCCTGATGTCTAAATGGTTTTAGCTTTACTTTACTCCTCCGTAAGATAATTTGTAGCCAGGATTGGGGGAGGGGGGGGGGGGGGGGGTGAGAGTGACGAGAATGTTGATTTTGCCACGGTGCCAGCTTTAGCCTTCTCTTTTCGAAGAGCGCCGAGGGACCTTTACCGTGTGAACAAGGAGGCAATTGTCCATACTGCTTCTCACGCCGGCCGCCTTGTGTTAGTTGCTAGTAGAGGGTTAGTCTAAGCATGCCATGCAGGGTTGTCAGTTGGGTTAACACGGTGCTTTGCAATTCGGCTCTTCGGCGTCCGATGGTTCCTCTGGGTAGTCGTTTTACGCTATGCTATTTTGTATTTTTGTTTTCCAAAAGCAAATCGGCTCATCTACTTCCGACGGCACCGCTAGGTAACCATTTATTTTTAATTGGAAAGCAAATCGCCTCATGTACGTCCGACGCCATTCGGGGATTCCTATTTATGTGCTCCTTACGAGTGTTTCGTGGACATGCATTGCATGTTGAAGTGAGTGTTGGTGGTGTGGTGTCTATAGTGTCTCTGCTAGTTTTGTGGCGTACATATATTCAAAGAGCAATTGAAGGAGTTCTGGGTGCTTGTGACCCAGAAGCGATGGAAGCTACAGGTTGATGCCGTCTTCTTGGCAGAAGGCCTTAGGTGGTTGTCTTTGAGAGTTAAAGCAACTACAGTCTAGCAGGATGTGGCCTATGCTTATTGTGATGTTGCAGGTGTCGCAGTCAGGTGTTGTATATTGGTCACCCTCTAGTTGAGGCTGTGTTAGTTTTATGCAACCAGTTCTAAGTCTAGTGAGGATGACCTCTTTTTGTCAGTGGGATTGGTTTGATGTGTTCCATGTGCCTACCTTGGGTTTGATGTCGTGGGTGTGGTTGGATTTGTGTTGTGTTGAGTTGTATTGTGTCCATGTGTTCCGGTGATGCTGGCGAATGTAGCGTTGTAGGAGTGCTTTGCAACCTTCTACCGAATATTCCATACTGGCGTAGGTGTTCAATGCTAAGGCTTGCTTTGCGAGCCGGTCTGCTTCTTCCTTGCCTGGGATGTTGGCGTGGCCCGGAATCTAGAGGAGGGAAAAGTTCATGTGGGCCACGATTTGTTGGATTCTGTGTCAATGACTGGATGTGGACAGTCGTGGGTGTTGCTAATTGACTGAAGGACGGATTTGGAGTCTGAACAAAATACTACATCTCTAGCTTTACGCCTCATGAGAATGGAGACAGCGGCAAGAATGGCCATTGCTTCAGCAGAGTATATGGAGAAGTTATCCGGTAGACGCTTGGAAAGTCTAAGGCCTAGTCCAGTGATGATGCCGATGCCTACCTTAACCTCGTGTTTGGACAAACCCGTGAAAACAAGTGTTTTGTGATTGTTGTCATCGGCGAAGTTGTGAAAGATGCCAAGAATGTTCGGTGATGTGATAGTCGATTTCTTTTCCAAGAGCAAGCACTTGACCTTTGGTTGACACAGAGTCCAGAATGGCCTAGTGGGCGGTCGAGCTGCAGTGGCTGGTATTGTGAGGTTAAAACTTGAGAGCCGTGGCCACTTGAATGCTATATGGTGGAAGTTGGCGCCCAAATCGGCTCTTGTCGTATCTGTCAGGCGTAAAGCAGCGCTGTGCTGGATGATTTCTAATGGACTTGATTTTCATGTGGTAGCGGCACAGTTGTTGTGTCCTGAAGTGGAGTGTGCGCGTGTTTGAGTCCACTAGAAGACTGGCTATCGGTGTGGTGCTGAGGGCACCTGTAGCTGCTCTGATACAGTTGTTTTTGGTGATTTCTAACTTTGGCTCTGGTTTTCTGAAATGGTGGGAAAGATGATGCTGTTGTATGTTGTATAGATGGGTCGTATGATTGATGTGTAGAGTCGTAGTAGTGTTTTTCTGTCTCTGCACCGGTCTGTGCCTGCAAGTGCACGGAGTATGTTGACGCGCTTCGCGCATCGCTTCGCGCATCGCTTCGCGCATCGCTTCGATATGGAGGTGCTGTGTGTGTGTGTTGAAGCTAAGTTTTTCGTCTAAATGTACTCCTAAAAACTTGAAACTTTTCACCTGTTCGATGGCTTTGCCATTAATTTTAAGTAGGGATGTGGGCTTGGGGTGGAGATGACTAGACAGTGGCCAGTTTTTCTGCGGACAGTGTGAAGCCCCACGTTTTGAACCACTTTACGATGTGGTCTAGACCTGCTTGAATGTTTTTTCTTCAGCTTTTAGGAAGCATTTTGCTGTTGTCCAAATGGTTATGTCGTCCGCGAAAAGTGAGTATTGAAGTGAAGTGTCTGTGTGATCAGCAAGTATGTCGTTAATCATGATGATGAAGAGGCTCTGTGAGAGCACGCTCTCCTATGTCAGGCCCTGTTCCGTTTGGCGTTTGGTGTAACACTGCCGCATCTAGTTCAAGATTACGGAAAGGTATCCAATGAAATCGCCGCTCATGTATGAATGAAATGAAAACAATGAGGCGAGTATTTGTAGTAGGAATATTTTGAAAGTTTGGTATAGTGTCGTGGTAGACCGTGACGAAATTAATGGAAAGCCAATTATAGCAAGGATTAAACAAACATTGAACCGATGGAAACAGAGAGATCTAACTTTGAAAGGGAAAATAACCTTTGCTAAGTCGCTAATTGTAAGTCCATTGATGTGTATATATATATATATATATATATATATATATATATATATATATATATATATATATATATATATATATATATATATATATATAAGATGTTTGCCTGTCTCATAAAGAATGATACTTTGGCTGAAATCCAGGGATATGTCACTGAGTTTCTATGAAATGATCGAACAGCTAAAGTTGCCAAACAAACTTTATGCTTACCCATCGACGAATGCGGACTGAATGCCCCTGACGTCCTACATGTTTATAAAGCTATTCGAGTATCATGGCTGGGAAAGATGATAAAATTGAAAAATACAGCTTTCGTGAAAGTACTTGAAAATCAAATGAGTGTATTGATAGAGGATATAGTAAATGTTTAAAGGTTGTTTAAAATTAAAACCTATTTTAAGGTATTATAAGGAAATGTTGTGGTTCAGAATAGCAGTGCCAATTAAACAACCGACAAATGCAAAAAAAGTAAGGCAGCAATACATTTGGCATACCTCGTCGATACGGGTAGGTGGGCAACCAATTTTCCATAATGAAGTAAGGAGACAAGATGTGAACCTTACTGACGACTTTTTGGATCACACTGGTACCATGCTTTCTTTTCAAAAATTTGGGAAAAACTTCGTGCGGATGGGTTAAAACCTCTGACATACATAGGATGGTGCCACGCCATCCCTTCACAATGGAAGCGTTTAGCTGTACAAAGTCCTCATTTACAATCTATAGATAAGCGTAAAGGTACTATTAAAGTGAACAACAAGACAATTCCGCTTTCGCTAATAAAATCTAAAAATTTATACAGTCAAAATTTATCTAGCGTGAAACCAACCGCACAAAGACGTTGGGACGAGCAAGGAAAGGGGTTCGGTGGAGCGTGGAAGGCAATATTTTGCTTGCCTTTTAAAATCACCTCATCGACGTGATTGCAAAGTCTTCAATATATAATTATTAACAGTTATTTTCCAACACTACGATTTTGATGCATTAGGAAAGTACTCGATGACCCATTTTACGAGAACTGTGGAGAGGTGGAAACAATAGAACACCTATTTTTTGCGTGTCATTCAGTCAGGATATTTTGGCATAAATTATGCGATGAGTTAAATCAAGTAAGGGCCCAAGATGAGGTCATTAATTTAAATGAAAGCAACGTGTTGGTTGGGTGCACTAGTTATACAGTTGTCACAAATCATGTCATAGTATTAGCAAAAGAGTTTATTGTTTGTCAACGTGGCAGGGGGAAAGCTTTCATATTTAGTTTAAAGCGGTCTACGACTTATGGGTCAGTAATGTGCTGTCCTTTCACCGTCAGTTGGAGAAAGGGGCCCGTCGGTGGGCGTTTCAGGTTGAAACGCTTTATCAGGTCCCAGATTCTGCCAGTAGGGGTGAACCTATTTAATTGAAAGGCAAAAGACTGCCAGCAGTTTTGGTGTTTTTGGTGTGCTGTTCGAATTGTGTAGTCCGGCAGTGTTTTTGAGGTTGTTCGCATGCTGATAGGTGTGCTTCGCACAAGCATCTTTTGTATTGTTTATGGGCACGGCGCCGTGCGGCGATTGCCCTTTTACAGTCCGGGGTCCACCATGGCCTAGATGCCTTTTTCCGATGTTGGTTATTTTTTGGGGACTGAGTCTCGTGCTGCTGGGCTGATGGCCCTGATGATTGTCTCGATTTTGCTTGTCCCTGAAGTTGCTAGGTTGAAGTCCACCTGATCCTGGACTTTCGCCCAGTTCTCTCTTTTCAGGTTCCAGGATGGTCCGAATAGCTTAGTGTGGTGGATGGCGTCCGCGCTGAGCCTAATTGTAATTGGGTAGTGGTCGCTCAGCCTGGGAACCTCTGAAAATGACAAGTCAAATAGTGGGCTTAATCGTTGGGAGCAACACGTTAAGTCAATGCCACCGTCCGATCCTCCTCCTGAGGTCGGATTGTAGTGGGTGGCGGTCCCGATGTTTACAAGTACTAAGTTGTGATTTGAAATAAACTGGTGAATTTCGCGTCCTCTAGTGTCCGTCCGATCGCTTCCCAAGGCGGGCATTAAAGTTTCCCATAATGAGAACTGGTATGGGGAGACTGAAGCAGCAAGTCGCTCAGCTCCTGTGGTGTGAGGGTTACAGCTTACGGTGAAATGTATAGTGAGATGACTGTGGTTTGGCAATGGGCAATTTTGAGACTGACTGCTACGCAGTTCAGGAGAGTATTGCACGTTACTCGATGATGAGGTATGCTGTTTGCAATGAGTATGGTTGCGCCCCATTTCCGATGGGGACCGTTTACGTTATCAACATGCTAAGTGTAACCTGGAATTTCGTTCCAAACGTAGTCAGAGTCTCGAAAGTGAGTTTCTTGGTGCGCGGCTAGTAATGGTTTTTGTTGTAGGAATTCCGATTTGAATTCTATGAACTTGCCTGAAAGGCCGCTGATGTTCCACTGTAGAAAAAGTCCCATTGCCGAACGCGTTTAGCGTCTGTTGGTGTTCCTATACCGGGGTGGTGTCGGTGTCGTGTTTGGGAGAATGGTTTTACCGGTGGACTTGGACGCAGGGTTCTGGGAGGTGATTGGGTTGCGTGGTGGCGGGATTTGCGCTTGAGAGGCGCGGAAGGTTTGGGCGGGATTCGTTGGTTTGGGGTTTGGTGCTCGACGGACTTGGCGGGAGTAGAGGGTTCGGTCGGAGTGGTGGCCTCAAACGAGATTTTGGGGTGGGTTTGGGTGGATGCGGAGGAGGTGGTGGGTAGGTCGGTCCGGCAGGAGATGGCCGTGGACTTGTGGGAGATCTCGGTTGGAGGCGGTGTAGCGAAGGCCAGGTCCCGTGGGGATGGGTGGGTACCGGTGGGGAATAGGATGGGGATCGGGTCTTGGTCTGAGGGGTGTTGGGGTTGGTATGATGCGTGGTGGACGTGGGAGGCCGTGCCCAAGGTGGGATGCTGGTGGGCGTAGGCCGGGTCTGAGGTGGGGTAGGAGGGGAGGAGACTCGGTCCGCGGTGGGGTGGGCGTGGGTCCACGATGGAGAGGGTGTGGGAGGAGGCCGGGTCCGAGGTTGGGTGGCGTGGGAAGGAGTGGTGGGCGGTGAGGTCGAGGGGTGGTGGAGCGATGGAGTCGGGGATCGGTAGGGCGGTGGAGGCGATGGTCGGCGGGGCGTTGAGAGAGGTGTGACGGGCTCCGGGAGCCGGCTGTTGGTGGGATGGTAGGGCGGGTGGAAGCTGGTGTTGGAGGGGGTGTGGGTTTAGGTGTGGCGGAAAGCGTCGCTCCGTACCTGCGCCCGGCGATAGGTGCGGTGTGGGAGGGTGCGGTTGTGGAGGAGCTGTCACTGGTGGAGGTGGTGTTGCGTCAGGGTAGTCGTGCTGCTGTGTGGGGCATGCTGTGAGCTGCCGCATACCGATATACCTCCCTCTCGTATGCCCGCTTGGGGACATCGGGGTCGGTAGCGGGATGCGGCCCATCACAAGCTGCACATCTCCTTTCGGAGGAGTTGCAGTCGGATGCCGTGTGGTGGCCGGCGCACTGGCTGCATCGTGGTGTTGGCGATGCGCATGCGCGTTCACCATGACCATAACAAAGACAAAAGCGACACCGTAGTGGTAAAGGCACGTAGAGAGGCGTACCTCGTATGCCTTGTTGTGAATGTCTATGTGTGATTGCAGTTGCAGTGAGTTGAATGTCAGAACTAAGATTTCGTGTGTGAAACGTGCCTCTCGTCTAATGTGGTCTAACGTGGCTGCGGCGTCTAGGAGGGCTGAGGCGTCAAACAGCGTGGCAATGCTGTCGAGTGGTAAGTTATCCAGCTCTGAGGCGCAAATGTATCCCCGGTTGGTGTTCAGTGCACTATGTAGCGTGAAGGAGCAGCGCTGATTGTTTAATGTGTGTGTGTGTGCGCGCGCGCGTGCGTGCGTGCGTGCGTGCGTGCGTGCGTGCGTGCGTGCGTGCGTGCGTGCGTGCGTGCGTGCGTGCGTGCGTGCGTGCGTGCGTGCGTGCGTGCGTGCGTGCGTGCGTGCGTGCGTGCGTGTATAAGCGTGTGTGTGTCAGCGCTGCCCTGCGCTTGGACGATGATGTGGGTGGTATGTCTGTTGATCGTGAAGTGTGTTGATTGAAGAATGTGACGGAGTGTCCGCTCAAGTGTAAAAGACGACTCTCGCGTGATGGTGTGACCTGGCTCTGTGCAGGTGCCTACTAGGTAGGCGCCTTTTGTGGTGCATGCGGTGGGCGCCGTTGTGGGTGACATGGTGTGCATGGGTCGTTCCCGCCCCCCGCAAAGTTTTCCTCCTGACTGAAAAAATACCCGGATTCGTTGCACCCGTGGACCGAGCTTTCGCCCTCTGGCCCGACCGCAATGGCCCAAGCCAGTGGGCTCGAAACCGTTAGGTGTTCTCCGGGGTGGGGGTGGGGGTGGTTGGAGAGGTTAGTTGGGAGACAGAGAGAAGTTTGGGATTTGGTGCGGGAGGTTTTCCTTCTAGAGTCGCAGAAGTGCTCGTCTAGGGTGCCTGGAGCTCTTGCTGTCTTCGAGTCATCGCTCCTTCTGCCGCTACAGGGTCTTCTTTCTCAAACCTGGGATTTTCCTGGATCTCTTAGCGCTTGCTGACTGCTTGTGTGAAGGGAAATCTGTTTGTTTGTTTGTTTGGCTAATTTGGGCGCTTCGGCCTCCTCAGACCATTTCACGCCGTTAAAAAATATTAGATCGTAAAAGTCAGTTTATAATTCCTGGAACAAGTTGGTTCGTCGTATAAAAATGAAAAGTAGTTTCATAAGAAATGGGTGATCATCCCCGAACAGTGGGCAAGGAGAATGGAATGTTGTGCGTGTGGCAGTAATCGGTAAGAGGTTTTCTAGGGCCATGATATTGCGGGCAGTAGTAATATATGTGGGATTGTAAGATGGGTGTTGCATGATGGACATGAAGGCCGAAGTGAAGCAGAATAAATAAATCGATGTGTGAGGTAAGTATGTCCTGTGCGGATTCGCGATAGGACTTTTTCTTCGTGGCGATTGGTTTGAAGTAATGATGTCCGAATATCGACGACTGGCTTAATGTTCCGTAATTGTGTATGGTTTGTGTTTTGTGTCCAGGTTTGATTTTAAAAATGCCCAATGTTCTGTCGTATTGTTGATTTGATGGCGTCAAAATGTGGTGGGATTTCTGTGATGTGTGGTAATTGTAACGATTTTTTTGCAAGATGATCTGCTTCCTCGTTTCCTGGGATGCCGCAGTGACTGGGCACCAACAGGAAACGGACCTTCACGCCCATCAGATGAAGTGTTTCTAGTGCTTCATATCTAGAAATATGGCAATGATGTGAAAAAGAAAGTGACGAAAGAGATTGTAAAACAGATTTGGAGTTCGAACAAATGACGACGCTGCGCATGGGGTGACAGAGAAAACGATTGCGAATATAACGGAGGGCATTGAGGATGGCATGTAATTCAGCGATGAAAATTGATGTTCCGTCTGGTAATCGATGTTGTTTTTGTATGTTCCCGAAACTATGGCATTTCCTGCAAGGTTAGAGTCTTTAGCACCGTCAGTAAAAACAAAAGGAACGTGGCAACAACGAGACCAAAATTGGGGAAACTTTTGTTTAGTATATTCTGGACAAAGCTGTGACTTTGGAGTGGTGGTGAGATAGAAGATGTGTCGTTCGGCTATTTACCACGGTAGTGTAGCGGTGGTGGAGCGCGGTCATGAAAGGGCGGGGTCACGGCACCCAGTTGGCACGCTAGTGCTACCGAAGGGCCTGGATGAGCTCGGAGGTTCTATCATTCGCGTCATCTACCTCAGCCTAGTCTGGGTCGGCTGGCAGCGACATCTCGGGGCAGTTTTAGCATTACAGTTTCCAATCGTTCCGCTGGGTGATGCGACGAAATGAATGTGTCCGATGAGTCAGACGCTCGGCGCGGGGATGGGCGTGCTCGCTCCTTGCTCCAGACGGCCACGGTGACTGCCCGTATCCCGGACGCCTGGGCACTCATACTGAAGGCCACAGTGCCGGCCGTGCCGGCGGCTCAGTTGTGAGGAGTGGTGCTCCGAGTATGGAGGAGCCAGGAGGGGTCGTGACGCCCCAGTATAGGGCTTACCGACGCCGCTGGCTGCTGTTGTTCGTGATCGTCGTCACCCAGGTCGCCAACGGAGCGGTGAGTCGCTATCAACAGCCACGATGAGCAGGGGCGGGTCCAGGATCTGGTCAAGGGAGGAATCAGGGGGTCGGATATCAGATTCTGAAAATAGTGTGGAGAACGGATACCTCGTGATGATCGTCGCAATATAGGTACCACTGCCCTGACGTTTCATGTGCGCTTCTGTGAAACAGTGCTGCACCGCTGAAAGTTAGCAGCCTCCACAGACCGCCGTGTTGCGGAGTTGATCGCCCCGCTCAACGTCAGCGGAAGAATCTATGATGCTTTGGGAGGTGATTGATTATTATGCTCAGGGGCATATGCTCCTGTTGATTTGTGGGTGGGGAGGGGCTCCAGACACCCAAATTGCAGTTCACCCCCCCTCCTCCCTCCAACTTGGCAGCCAGCCCCCTCTCCCAACTTTGGAAGTCAAGCTCACGAAAAATTCAAGCAATGCCAACACCAAAGAAATCAATATGAACAGTCAAATACAGCATACAATGTTTGAACAATGTCAATATAAATAACCACAGGTAAATGCCGCTGATTAATAAAGTACACATAGCACTAGCATCTATGCATTCATGATTCCATGGGATATGAGTCAGGGAAATGATATTGATGAACACCAAACAATGTATTTAATAGCAGGTGTGCTCAAAAGCATGTTTTTGAGGTGCAACACTCACACAGACATCAGTATATATAAAATGATGCCATACCTATATCCGTAAAACACCACAAAAAGCACTATCCAATGTCAGAGGTGCAGCTTTGGATAGTTGACTGTATGACCAAAGCCCGGAAATATGGATCAGAATGAAAGTACAGCTAGGTTCCATATTGTTTTGGTGTTATTGCCGAGTCGAGAAGAATGTGAGCGATGACCTACGCGAACCATGAAAATTTCAAGTTACTTCGGATATAAAGCCAATGGAGCCTTAGTACTGCAAACATCATGGCAAAATGAAAATGGAAGCAACCCACATTCGCAATCGAAACACAGGCCACAGCGGATCAAGCTAAATAAATGGTCAAATGGATGTGAGGCCCAGGTCATGGGTATCACCGGCCCCCACCAAAGCGTATTGGCAGCGCGACGTCACAGCGGCATGAAGCTTATCGTAATGGAGGGACGCTACTTTTTGGAGAAGCCAAGCGCCAAAATGAAACGCTTTCGAGGTAAAACCGTTCTTTCTTTGAAAGACTCATCCCTTTGCTATACAGAAATGGAACCTATTTAGGATTACTTGCTTATAAATATCGTACATTTATTCTCAAAGATTATCTTGCACAGTCCCACAGCACCTCTGAAGGAAAAATGGTATGGGGCGAGCAAAATGTGAAGGGAGTAACTGGATTCTACTTAATGACGGATATCGGATTGGGCTAAAGAATGTGGGGATATAACTTTGGTACAGTGATAAATTATTGGTGAAATAGGGTGGAATATACCACTTACTGAACACCAAGTCGACATCCTTCCCAAATAATTATCGACATCGTGCTTCTTGGTGCGTGCTTGTTAAGTCATCATGTCTCATTTCTAACAGTATCCCGTTTATATGTAGCAAGCTTATGCTCATCATAACGGATCCAGGATCGTGACAGCGAACATCCCGTAGTGCAATTCCAGGTACAGGGATTGCCTATGATGTGCTATGTTATACAATACCAGTCTATAGCATAGGTGTTTGCATCGTTATCATTGATATCGGTATCTCCAAATTAGGTACCTCCCAAAACACGCCGAATGGATAGTTATATCATAAGATGCAATTGTCCCAAAACTGGGTTTGAACGGCCTAAATATTTTAAACAGCAATATTTCCATAGCGATTTCGACATCCTGCTGCATGCGCTTCGACATCTCACACCTAACGTGATATCATTATTGTAACACTGCTTTGGTAGGCGCTTACATGCTGTCAGGTCAGGGGGCCAGGCACATAGCCAGACGAAATGATCAAGGGGGCGATCGTCTCCTTCCCAAACTTTACCCAGTGTGCGCACATCCATAGGCATCAGGGGCGGGAACAAGGTGGGGGTACTGGAGGCATGTTCCCCGTGACAATTGGCGCCCCTCCGCCCGGCAGAAGGTGCCCACCCGGGAAGGCCTCAGTTCAGCCCCGTCAAATCGGGTTTCTGCCCAAGCCAGAGGCGCCCCTGAGAGAAAAACGGGCCCCTTCAGTGTGCTGCAGTGCACACTGCTAAGTTTCCATCCAAATGCGTCTCTTGCCCATTCACTGTGCTCGAGTGCACCCGCCTATTTTTTTTTATAGCGACAGGCGACCCCTCAGAGCAAATACGATTCTTTAGTGTGCTCGAGTGCACCCCCTCCCCTCCCCCGCACGAATCTTGCAGCCAAATGCGCCCCTCCGAAGAAATGGCGCCCCTCCAGATACAAAGTGAACCCCATGACAATTCCTGGATCCGCCCCTGATAGGCGTAATGTTAAATGCAATTGGGTAACATGGTTTCTCTTGGGCCCTCGACTCAGTAGGAATGGGACACATTTCCCAAGTACTTCGAGTTGGCTGAAGGCCTTTAGGGGAAAAGTGCCCCTCTGAGACGACAAATTCCCCTTAGGTATGCTCGAGTGCTCTTCAGGCTCCTCCCCGCTCAGCAAATTTGTCCTATGAATGGATGCCGAATTCGCCCCTCCGAGGAAATGTGTTCCCCAAAACATTCCTGGATCCGTCCATGATATGTCTGGTGCAGATGGTCTCGTCGTCGTCAGCCGCGGCGGAGGCAGCCATTGGGAGGGAGGCGTCGGTGGCCGCAGCAGCCACCCGAGAGGCCGGGTCAGCGGTGGTGGTGGCTGTGCTATCACAACCCAATCGGTTTTCACCGCGACTTATCAGCATCAGAATGCCCAGAAGTCAGAGACGAGATTTTGCTTCCGTTGGCGTGCAGTTATGGCTACATCCTGCACCGTGCCAGCCTTCGTCCACGAAGGCTGGCAGGTCTCCTCTTGTGCTGCCTGCCCCTCAGTGTCCTCAAGATATTTTCCCACTAACTGTGCGGCTGAAGAACGAAGTTGTGTGGGAATATTAGATGATTGTAAGAGAGTACCGACTAGACTCATATATATATGTATATATGCATTTCACTTGTCACCTGTCACCTGCGTGGTGCATTAGTTGTCAGACGCAGTTACCGTAACTACTCATATTTTCTGTGCGGGAAACTAATGAAAAGTTAGTTTAAGGCCGAAATACTTTATTCACCTAAAATGTGAATTTCTAGGCCACATCGTCGATTATCCTACCCAGCTGCCATGATTACCCCGACGCAACACCTTCGTATCTTCTTGTGTTGGATACTTTTCAGCACGTCGAAGCCGTGGAAATCCTAGCCGTCGAAACCTTCCGCCGTCAATGACGCGCAGGAAATTGGCTTCTAATTCATGATCGATGTATCGCTCGAGGGTGAGGGCGCTATACGGGCTGAGCAGCTGGAAATTTTTAGATTGGGGGAGGGGAATTCATTTTTGTATCTTCCATTACCTGGCGCCAGTGAAAGACGTCGCCGTTTGCCAAAACATTAACCGATCTCCCTATCACCATATCATACCGATCTCTCCACTTGCTTTGTTCGAAATGAAGCAGTGTTCGCCGAAGCTTAGGTTGCTGTCCTGCTATATCACAAGATCATCAAGTTAAGACACATTTCGAAACAGTGATTCACTTTGCGGGTCCAATACAAGGCATGCCCAGTCAGGCTGGAGAATAGCTTCAGCTGCTGGAGCGTCGTTTAGCTACAGGGTCAAAACAAGTTTCGAACAACAAGTGAGAAGCTCCACATCCGGGATTACAAAGTGTAATTCAAACATTGGCTTTAACTTGTGACAGGGTATCACCTCCTTTGCTTTTTTCCCACCAAACGTGCCCATAGCTTTATCCTTTGGAAAGCAATGCAGACTAAACGGTGTGCTGAACATTCCACTTGACATATCTGTCTTGCCGCCAGGGGCAGCACAATATGGCAGTTTTTCTGAAGACAAGATATCTACCATACAATTAGGAATCACATCACCTTTCTAACCTATGCGTTTATTGGTTGGTACAGGTGTATTAGAAGACTTCATAACAATACATCGGTATTAACTTAGGCTTTGCCAGATTATGTTGTCAATAACATGCATTATACCTTCGTATCATATCAATGTTAACATATCAATATATCTTGAGCTGGTCCTCCCTGTTGTAATATATACTTTATATCAAGCTTAGTCAACCTGAGCACTTAAAATATAATGTACAACTGACTAACATGGGAGATTGTCAGTGAAAGTCACTATATTATTACATAAGTCTTATAGCCAGTGGCGTCGCCACGAAATTCTTCCAGGGGGGGCAATATTGATAGGGGGCCTCCTGCTTCCGAAAGGGGGCCTCCACTGTGTTAGGGCCTCCTATTGCTTTTTTAGGCTCTTAGTATGGTTCCAGAATGGGGAACATGGCTTCATATTGATGTCTTGTTTGTTCTTGGCATGGTGCATCATTTACGCAAAGCGCAATAGCAAGAATCTTTTTTTTCCGCTGAGAACTGAGCCATACCAGGGTATAAATAAGCAAACGCACTGGCGGATCTAGCCCACCGGTTTGGGGGGGGCCAACTTTCGGTTTTCGGCGTCAGCCCCCCCCCCCCTCCCCCTCCCCCAGTGGCGTACTTAGGAATTGCATCAGAGGAGGGGTCGAAGGGATTTGGAGGGTGCCCATTCTCCCACTATTTTTGGTTAAAAGCATCGGATTTCTACCACTATTTGTCAAATGGACCCATTTTTTACAATAATAATTAATGACAACATAATTTCCTGTGTAGGGGCCCCAGCCTACCTCCACCGCTTCTAAGTTACGGGATTTGTGTTCTTGTTTACCAAAACGTTCATGTTCACGTTCAACGTCTTGTACCACGTCAACGTTCGTGCACGTGTACACACTGGCAGATCCGATTTTGTCAACTCTTGCTGTAAGCAGAACTTGAGCAGCATAGAACCCTCGATGCGTGTCAGAATGTACTATGCTACCATATTGGCTTCCAAACAATTATAAAAATACCTTTAAAATTGGAGATACTTTCATCCAGACGATATTTTTTAACCTCGGCAAAGGTTACTGCATTTTCATTCAGTTTACTTCTGTTGGTTTCGGGGGGCCAAAAGACCCTTTTAAGCGCTTCGGGGGAGCCATGGCCGGAATGGCCCCTCCCTGGATCCGCTAGTGAATGTAGCCTGTCTCTTCATCTTAGCAACCCCAACACCAACATACGAAACATGCTGCTCAACTGGGCTCAACTGGTCACTCGCACAAAACATCCTGTTCAAATTCCGCTTTCGAAATCTGGCTCACTGGGTCCGCTTGCCCGTTACTGGCTAAACAAACTTCATGAACCTATCTGACGAAGGAATAATGAAACTGCTGATTTCGTCATCTCTTGCTGTAAGCAGAACTTCAACAGCATAGAACCCTCGATGCGTCAGAATCTACTATGCTACCATATTGGACTTCCAAACAATCATAACAAAATACCTTTAAAATTGGAGATTATTTCACCCGGAAAGCTATTTTTTAACCTCAGCAAAGGTTACTGCATTTTAATTTAGTTTACTTTTATTGGTTTGGGGGGGGCAAAAGACACTATGGCCCCCCTTTGAAGCGCTTGGGGGGGGGGCCATGGCCGGAATGCCCCCCCTGGATCCGCCAGTGCCAGTGACGTACCTATATTTGCGTCAAGGGGAGGGGGGCAAACGTATTTGGAGGGGTCCACCTACTCAATAAAAAGTCTTCCGATTTCGACCACTATTTTGTCAAAGGGGACCTTTTTATATAAAATAATTAGTGACCAACTAAATTATCCTGTCGAGGGGCCTAATCTACCACTATCGTTTCCGATTCGTCGGATTTCAACCCTGGCTCCCCCATCCTGTTCGAATGTATTCTTTTGGTATCCCTTGATAAGTCACCTTGCACTGCTGAAATTACACCTACACAGATCACTTTAAAATGTAAAATTTACCAATTTCAGACATTCCAGTTCATAGTGCCCGGTCGCCACGACGCCAACGTTAGTGCATGTGCACACCCATCTTGCGCATTCGGCGCATTCGCCACACTTCGTGCGATGCTACGGATTCTGCTGGGCCTCCTACGCTTTGCTAATTGCTGCCACATGATAGACTTGCGCCTTATCTGACGTGATGAAATGCTTTGTATGGGCGTTCGCTGCGAAAATTCGATTAATTAAATTCGATCATTAGTTCCCTACTTCTCATATTTTATGATGAAGAAATGCGGATACCCGCTGAGCTTTGATGCACCTCATATCTTTGATTAAACATGCTTCCAGGTTGGCTACCGAACCGAGGCCCTGCCTGAGTGTACTTCTTTGGACCCGTTTCGTATTTCTTCGTCTACGGATGTGTCTTAGGGCTCCAATCCATTTTTGTTCGAGGCCCAATGCATTTTCGAAACCCCTGCTCGTTTTAGGGTTTTGTTGCTTCTTTGTGCACCGATGATTTTTCTTAGTTGTCGGGGCGCTTTCAATGATCTCAATGTATTTATTTAGTGCCCGGTATTTTTGTTCGTTCTGGGACCATGTTGCTTATTGCGACCCCAGCCTCTTTTCAGGCCCTTGTGCGGTCGCATGGCCCCTGTGTGCCTTGAGAGCTTCCGGTGTTTTTTTTTTGTGTTTTTTTAGAGTTCCCGCTATATTTATTTATGGCTGCAACGCATGTTTTAGGGCCCTGTCGCTTTTTGCGAGACTGCGCTTTGGAGGGCCAGTTACATTTTCGGTCCCCGTTGTGCTCTTAGGGTCCCGCTGTGTTTATTTGGGGCTTCTGACGCACATTTGTGGGGCCCAGTACGATTTTGGGTCTTCGGTGCGATATTTCTGGGTCTTAGCGCAACTTATCGCGCCCAGGCGCGTGGTTCCGGGGACCCAACGCCAGTTATCTGGGGTCAACGCGATTTTTGTGGACCTCTTCTGAATTTTCTTTAAATTCCGAATCTCGGCCTGATTTTTCGAGTCCCTGGCGCCATGTTTTTCCATCTCACCTCGATTTTCTTCGAGCTCCGGTATGTTTTTCGATGCCGTACGCGATTTTTCAAGGCATCTGATGATATGTTCGGTGCTCCAGAACCATTTTCCTGACCCGGACTTTTTTTGGAATCCCTCCTTATTTTGGAGGGCTCCGGCTTTCTTTTTCGGATACCGATGCGACTTTGGGGGTCACACGGTGCTTATGTGGAGCCCTAGACGCCAATTGTTGGCAGCCCCGACGTGAATTTTTGATGCCCAGACCAAATTTGTGGTACTACCGATGGGAATTATGGGTCCGAGCGCGATATTTGGTGGGACCGGTTCGAGTTTGCGGGGCGCGTTGTACTTAGCTGTGGCCCCAACGCGATCTTGGCGGTTCCTGTTGCAGATTTTCGGGCCTCGGAGCGAGTTTTCTGGGGCCCGCCGCATTTACTTGGAGCCCCTACGCGAATTCTGGTGGACCGACGCGAATTTGTGTGGCCCCAGCGCGACTTTTGGGGGCCTCGGCTCGATTCTTGGGAGCATATCCCTCTTAGGAGGGAGGGGCATTTGCCCCTTTGATATGCCACTGCGGCCACCGAAGGAGTTTTTTGTTCAGCCGATGGCACCTTTCGGAGTATAAAAGCCCTCCGGGTAATTTTTGCCGGAACTGTTCTTAATTTTCCGGTGCTGGGGTCCATTCGATCGAGTCTCGGTGTGAACTTTTGGACATCGAGTTCTATTTTTTTAAAGGTCTTGATGTGATATATTTGATGTGATAGCCTCCTTGACAATCCTGTAGGCCTCCTTTGCAATCCAGGGGGCCTCCTTGATAATCCTGTGGGCCTCCTTTGCAATCCTGGAGGCCTCCTTGACAATCATGTGGGCCTCCTTTGCAATCCTGGGGGCCTCCTTTGTAATCCTGTGGGCCTCCTTTGCAATCCTGGGGGCCTCCTTTGCAATCATGGGGGTCTCCTTTGTAATCACGGGAGCCTCCTTTGCAATCCTGGGGGCTTCCTTTGCAATCCTGGAGGCCTCCTTTGCAATCCTGGGGCCTCCTTTGCAATCCTGTGGGCCTCCTTTGCAATCCTGTGGGCCTCCTTTGCAATCCTGGGGCCTCCTTTGCAATCTCCTGTGGGCCTCCTTTGCAATCCTGGTGCCTCCTTTGTAATCCTGTGGGCCTCCTTTGCAATCCTGGAGGCCTCCTTTGCAATCCTGTGGGCCTCCTTTGCAATCCTGGGGGCCTCCTTTGTAATCCTGTGGGCCTTTGCAATCCTGGGGGCCTCCTTTGCAATCATGGGGGCCTCCTTTGTAATCACGGGAGCCTCCTTTGCAATCCTGGGGGCCTCCTTTGCAATCCTGGAGGCCTCCTTTGCGATCCTGGGGGCCTCCTTTGCAATCATGGAGGGCCTCCTTTGCAATACTGGGGTCCTTTGCAATCCTTGGGGCCTCCTTTGCAATCCTGGGTGGCCTCCTTTGCAATCATGGGGGCCTCCTTTGCAATCATGAGGGCCTCCTTTGCAATCCTGGAGTCTTTTGCAATCCTGGGGGCCTCCCTTGCAATCCTGGGGGCCTCCTTGTAGCCTGGAGGCATCCTTCGCTAGCCTGGAGGCATCCTTCGCAATCCTGGGGTCTACTTTGCAATCATGGGGCCTCCTTTGCAATCATGGGGGCCTCCTTTGCAATCCTGGAGGCCTCCTTTGCAATCCTGTGGGTCTCCTTTGCAATCCTGGGGGCATCCTTTGCAATCCTGAGGGCCTCCTTTGCAATCCTGGGGGCCTCCTTTACAATCCTGGGGGCCTCCTTTGCAATCCTGGGGGGCCTCCTTCGCTAGCCTGGAGGCATCCTTCGCAATCCTGGGGTTCTCCTTTGAAATCCTGGGGCCTCCTTTGCAATCATGGGGGCCTCCTTTGCAATCCTGGAGTCCTTTGCAATCCTGGGGGCCTCCTTTGCAATCCTGGGAGCCTCCTTTGTAATCCAGTGGGCCTTTGCAATCCTGGGGGCCTCCTTTGTAATCCTGGCGCCCTCCTTCGCAATCCCGGGGGCCTCCTTTGCAATCCTGGGGCCTCCTTTGCAATCCTGGGGGCCTCCTTTGCAATCATGGGGCCTCCTTTGCAATCCTGGGGCCTCCTTCGCTAGCCTGGAGGCATCCTTCGCTAGCCTGGAGGCATCATTCGCAATCCTGGGGTCTACTTTGCAATCATGGGGCCTCCTTTGCAATCATGGGGGCCTCCTTTGCAATCCTGAGGGCCTCCTTTGCGATCCTGGAGACCTTTGCAATCCTGGGGGCCTCCTTTGCAATCCTGGGGGCCTCCTTTGTAATCCTGGAGGCCTCCTTTGCAATCCTGGAGGCCTCCTTTCCAATCCTGGGGGCCTCCTTCGCAATTCTGGGGGCCTCCTTTGCAATCCTGGGGGCCTCCTTTGCAATCCTGGGGGCCTCCTTTGCAATCATGGAGGCCTCCTTCGTAATCACGGGGGCCTCCTTTGCAATCCTGGAGGCCTCCTTTGCAATCCTGTGGGTCTCCTTTACAATCCTGGGGGCCTCCTTTGTAATCACGGGGGCCTCCTTTTCAATCCTGGGGGCCTCCTTTGCATTCCTGGGGGCCTCCGTGCCAATTGTTGGCACTCTCTTGATTTCTGGGGCCTGCTATCTTCTCCTAGGTGACTCCTTCTTCGAATTAGAGGCCTCCTCTCACGTCTTGGAGGCCTCCTCTCATGTCTCGTCGGCCTCCTTGGTCACTTTTTTCCTGTGCATTTCCGGATAGGGGCCTCCTCAAATTTCAGGGGGGGGGGGCGGCGCCCCCCCCAGTCTCACGACAGGGGGGGGCGACTGCCCCCCCTGCCCCCCCGGTGGCGACGCCCTTGCTTGTGAGGTTGAAGTACTGCCGCTTGCCAGCGGCTCGTCCAGGATGGGTAATCAATGGGATAAAAGTTTACTGCTGGAGTTCATACAATTTGTGATACTGCGAAACTATAAAGCTATATGGACGATTATGGGAGATTCGAGAACGTATTAGAGAATTTCCAAAGCACGCTTTGGTCAGGAGCGGATTCAGGTGATTTTGGTTGAGGATGCCGAAAGAAGATAATCACCTTTTCCCTGATTCCTTCAATTGACTTGGGATATCATCGGGAAACGTCATAGGAGCTAATAAGATTATTGTGCGGAACATCCAAACGTTTAGACCTTAACTTTTACCAGGGGCGGATGCAGAATGGATGAGATGGGGGCAATGTTTGGTTTTGGAGGCACAAATTGAAATGGAGATTTTCTTTACTCGTACATGAGCAGAAGGATATTCGGCAGACGTTCAGGAAGTTCCGAAATGTTATGTTGGTCTGAGGCGGCTCCAGGCGAGATATTCTGGAGGCCTGTTTATCCAGAAGTGCGTCCATTCAGGCGCTTTTCATGACCTACGTCGACAATAATTGCAATAAGGCGCTTGGTGATTCAGAAGGCGTTTTACGTGACAAGGCGTTTTGCGCAGTACTAATGTTTATAAGGCGTCAGCAATAATTCGTTAAGTACTGAGGCGCTTGTTTGTTGGACATGAGCTCATCGAGGGCGGCTCCAGGTGCGATTAGTAAGTAGTAAGTAATATTTCCAAACGTCGTATTCAAGTTCATAAATTATGACTGCTGAAGATTTGAGTGGAAATTTGAATATCTTTGAAAAGTGTTTAGTATATATATATATTGTGAAGGGCGGCACCAATGGAACGCTTGGTTTCCCTTGGTTTCACTTGGCGTCTCTTGCTCAGCCTATGATGGGACTGTATGATGGAAATGGTTTTCCCGACATGTTTCAAATGAGGCATGAAAGTATTCATCATCGAACGTGGGACAACATGGATATTTTGCTCTATTATGTACATCACATTTTCTTCCTTTTTCGATCCGCTAATTTTGCCTTTGCGGCACATCACGTGGCTCAAAGGTTATGATTTCTGCTGAGGACAGCATTACGTTCAAAATTGGAAGTATTTTGTAGTAGCCCTAAACTAATTCCACGATTGCAAACGGCCTGGACACGTTTCGTTTTTTCTCTCATGATTTTGTTTTCACTTCAGCAGAAAAGTCGTTTCATTGACTGGAGTGTAGTACAAGGTGTTACAAAATAGGCTGGGCAACATAGACGCAGTGGGATTTGGAAAATTCCAGGATTTTCCACCAGTTTTGGTTTCTGTATCCGCTTCTGAAAATGTCTTCAGAATTGTATTTTACAGAAAGGAGGATCACGTCATAATACATCGATTATCGTTTTCCGCGAGATAATTGACCAATTAGTTTATTAAAAATATTTCTGGGAGCGCCAAGTGCTTCTTCCCTCCCCTCCAACTACTTCGAGGGCCAGCAGATCCCTCCCGTAATAGGGTTAAGGCCACAGGTTTCCTGCAATGTTTCGACGCATCAGGCGAGGTGTAAATTTTGTGTGATAAATTGCCAAGCCCATGAGTATGCTGACGTAGCTTCGCCAGGGAAAGGAACCATGGCTTTTGCTGTTTAGTCTGAAGACAAGTTGACGTATTGCGCTTAAATTATGCATTCCGACATTGATGTGGGTGACTTGAGTCACCTTTATAGGCGATATCGGCATCAGCCAGGGCCACCTACTGCAAGTGATTGACAAGACGTCAAGGTTTTAAATACGATATTCGATATAATACAATACAATATCGGTCTATAGACTCAATGCGAAATTACGACAAAAATCGTGTAACCAGCTCATTGTACATCGTAGCAGGATCGCTGCTCGCCCGCGATTAAATATTTCTTAATCGTAATCATATACGTGACAGAAAAGCACCCCATGGGCAAGTAGTATAGCTCAATCAAGTGACATTGCAGCTTTTGTTTTATGAAAGGTAAGTTTACAACTACAACTGCTTACTATTTACACCGAAATTTTGCTTTATGGAACAGGCTATTGGTTGGCATGACTGACCAGTGCCGAACAGAAGAAAAACTACTCCCCAGAGCATCCGTGAAAATAATAGCTCTATATCTAGATATCTGCTCGGTACACGTACATTACCACCACGGCGAAGTGACAGTCCGCAGCCACTCACGTTCCAACTGAGCTATTTTTTACTTCTACATGGATACTTATGTTTTTTAACGTTTGCTCTCATGCAACGAAAGCTCTGACGCGCCTGGCCACCTTTGCCCTGCCGATGCCTGTCACACGTAATGTGGTTGAAACATTCGGCATCCTTACAATGTATGTGGATATGCACATCTGACAGACCGCAAGGTATGCACGCGAAGAGAATTCACGGCACGCCACGAAGACAATAGTCGGACGTCACACGCCCGGCATTGTATGCAGTGTCCGTCAGACACGTGACGCTTATCGCAGCCGCGTACTGCCGTGTCCGCTGGCAGGGGCGGACCCAGAAGCCGAGCTCGGGAAACCTGGGAAAAAAATCCGATTTCGAAAAGAACTCATCGGATTTGAACAGTTGGAATTCGTCGGGTCTGTTCCGACAATTCGTCGGGTCTGTTCCGACAATTCGTCGGCTCTGTTCCGACAATTCGTCGGGTCTGTTCAGACAATTTTTATCTCATAAAATGCTTTTAGATTTCGAGCAAATGTTTCAGTGCAAAATGTCGGTAAAATCGGCCAGTTGGAGGGGGCATGACCCCTATGACCCCCTCTGGATCGCCCCTGTCCGCTGGTAAGATCTCCTGAAGGGCGGTCCTACTCGAAAATGCACAAACGCACACACACACACAATTACGCGACCACCTGCGAACGAAGCATTGTTCCAGACGAAAGCTGCGACTTGTCGATATGTTCTTTCATGCTGACATTGAGATACATAATAATGTGCTCAGTAGCGGGAATGTATGCTAACTATCGACAGACATCTGGCTCCTGAATTCCCAACATCGGACATGTCGACAGCGTCTACATACTTCAAACCCATCAACTTCAATGCGTGCTCAGCAAATAAACACGTCCAAGCAAGGCCGTGGCATTCGGTTGGCAACGTGAGCATATCGCTCGCATCAACGCAGAACAATCGGACACGTCAACGAAGCGACATTATGATTATCGATTGTTTGCATGGAAACTTGCCAAGCGTCGGAAAACAGAAGCTTCAAGATGTGCGACGATCCGCGTCCCCGACTTGTCGGCAGCTGAATGGCAATCAAACCATCAGATTAACATTCCACACATGCCATACAGTCCGCTCGAATGTGATCATCGCGAAAACAGTGAATCATATAGCAGTTGCTTAGAACAATGGAAGATATCGCGCCCATTCTATAATTTTCTTAAGGAAGGGGAGGATTTGCAACGAGAAAGAACATACCCAACGGCCTGGGGTGTCATTTTTTAATTGCCTAATTCAGACCAGAAATAGATCGATTTGATAGTTTAGGTCACATTAGATTATAGTCGAATCATATCACCATTCCTTAAAAATGTGTTTTTAAACTCAATTCACAGTTCGATATTTCACTATAAAAAAATATCGTCCATGCTCCAGTATGCCTTTAAAAGCGCAACGCAGTCAGCTTGATCAACAAAAGCAAATCAGCAACAAAAACAATATATGGTGATGATAATCATGAGGTCATATGTGGGTCGAATTTACTTAACTTTGTTATATATGCATCACGGTGATAACAATTCCCAGTTTTCAGTGCATTCTTTTCCTTTGTCCATGCCATCATAAGGCGCCTACATAGGCGCTGGTAGAACGAGGGCAGGTGTTGAAAGCGCAGTTCAGTCGAATCTCCGCGTCAGTCGTTAATTATTAATCAGTCGTTTGTTAATCAATTGCAGGCGCATTGCCTTGAACGCGTATATACTCACGTGCCCCCAAGCACGCATACCAAGCTAAAGCGGCTTGGGATCTGATACGCTTACCCAGCTGCATTACTAAAGGTAGACCTTAAACCACAATCCCACTTGGCCTGCAAATTGACACTCCGGCGTACACACCAAGCACTTCACCAATTTGACTTCCGGGACGTATAGCCAGTGCCGGCCGGTGCGAGGTGAATGGACGCTGTCCGGGAGCGGGAATGCCGCCGTGAGCCCCGTACATAATATATATACATATATATATATATATATATATATATATATATATATATATATATATATATATATATATATGTCAGAAGACGTCATCTAACTCTGTGTCAATAAATTGGAGCAAAAATGTTGTAATACAAATATGTTGTATCCTGTACACGGGAGTACACTGGCTTGGGCTCCACCCTCGCTCGTGACTGGTATGAACAGGTCGACAGGTGTTCCTGTTTCGTGAGCCATACGCACCCGCTAACACAGAAATGGCTCCACTATGCGAATGCCTCGTGAAAACAATGGTTATTGAACATGGATATTGAACAGTTCCGCATCAGACTTTTTCCATGACACACTTCACACGTTCCGATCCAATGTGATACAACGTGCACGAACACTAGTCTCATGTTCGGCTGCATGTATCTTCGACGTTTCGCATCACTGTTTATAATTATGAGCTGTATGACATGGTTTCGTGCATTAGTGTGGAAGGCCGTTGTTGATTTCGCACGTAATTAAATTAACCAAAACTAAAGATGAGCTAAAAAAGGTAATATGAGGGTCGGTTTGGGCTCTCCGATTTTGTGTACACATATTGCGTTCCTCCTGCGTTACGACATATTAAGATCGTTCATAGATTACAAAACAATTGTGACCGATACGCATCGTTACGACGCCCATGCGACACAGATCGCCTGGAATTTGCTTCTTGTCGCGATGCTATTAGCATGAAGACATCGAAAGCTTTGGCTCACTAGCGAGTCATTCGGACACAATCGCGGAAAACCAAGAGTAAGCCCCCAGCCGGTCCCGTGGAAGGTACTTATTACAATCCATCAGCCACGTGCACCCTGGCTGGCGTGACCTGACACAGCTCGACCCAACTGGACGTGGCCAGATAAGGCCCAAGAAAGGTCATCGCCGACTCACCAGAGCAGCCCACTGAACTCCATGGCCACCCGCGACTCAACTCAACCCTCCTGCACAACCCAGCATCATTCAACACGCACACACACACACACACACGCACGCACGCACGCACGCACGCACGCGCGCACACACACACACACACACACACACACACGCGCGCGCGCGATCCACCCGAGCTGAACCTATAGCTTCACCAGTCCAACTGAAGCCCTTTGATCACACGTACTGCAAACCGAAATCTGGCATAGCCCGACTTGGTCAACAGTCCAGCACAATGTAACACATCTAACTTTAGCCATATTCTGATATTTCTTTTCTACCGGTGGCCATATCAACATTGAAGGAAATGAGCGGGCAGATAAGCTTGCTATGCGGGCCCAAACATCCACCACCAAGGATAGAATGCTCGGTAGACGACTTCAAAGCCATCTTACAGCGCCACATTCGCAAGCATCACCAGAACGCATGAACTTCACGGTCAAAAGTCTGGAAATATGCACCGGTTTTTAAGTAAGGTGCGGGCTACAATTCCGCACCTCATCACTCAAATCACACATACATCATCAAACCAAGATTAGGTACAGAGAACGTGTTAAATCATTCACATCGTAAAAACAAGTCGTCCTCCCTACTCAGCAGTGGTCGCAAACAAACTAACAGCCCACACGTGAGGATGACCAGTATCATGGGTGTCACTATGAAATTGGTTGAGGGGGTCAAATGACCTTTTTGATGGCCAAAACTGCGTGAAAAACCATGTGTCTCGTGTACATCCATAAACCCAGTGGTTAAGCTTCAGCCTGACTGAAGGGCCAAATCGATGATTGAGGGGTTCAAATCAATGATTGAGGGGGCTAGTGACCCCTATCATCGATAAGTATTCTGGGCAAGGACACATTGAGGACACGTTGTGGAACACCACAACGAACAGTAGAATGGTCAACTTCCAACGCCAAGATTGTTGGATATTGCGAGGAATGCGAAGAGATAATTGCCGAAAGTCAGTCATGAAGTTCAGTGCTGTCCGGAGGCCTGTTAACCGAGACAAGTCCAACGTAGCTCAAGACGAGCCCTCCCCCGCCGTCATGCTCCTTGACAGTCCCAAACGAGGAGCTGTAACGGGACACCTCTAAAAAACCATGAGAAACCACAAAATACATAGTGATGTCCTCCACCCAAGCTTGAAGGTTATCCAATGGAGAGCCCCTCACCTCGTCCCAGCAGTTGGTGCCGCGGCCCTAGCCTACACTACGCTAAGGAACAAGCGGCAGTGCGTGAGAGTGCACTGGTATGTTATTAGCAAGTTCAACACCAGTCATGGCAGGTGCACTCGGAATTGCGAGGGAGAGTGCAATTTCCTTGAGGGGCAGCGCCACACCATTGATCTTGAAAAGAAATTGAGGGTGGGGGTACGCACTTGGACTACGCGAAGGACGAAAATTTCTTTGAGATGGTGCCTCATCATCAGTGGGGAACACTGAAGCCTTTCGGAAGGTCACTTTCGACTGGAACATCCGAAAACGCAGTTTTTTATGCACGCTATACATATTTCCTCATTGGTTTTGCTTCAAAACGTTCCAGCCCCAATAAACGAGCTGGAAATCAGGTTAATGCCTGTGTCGACACCCGTGGATATGCGAAGTCACAGGAAATCGCCAAAGAAGGAATACACCGGTAGGACGAGCAACCGTCGATAACCAATAAGTTTGTGACGAACGACCAAATCGGCGTCAACAGATGGAAACATATCGGAACAGGCAATTTTAACGTTACGCGGTGTGGTATGCACACCGCCAAACTTTCAGTCCCATTTGCATAGCAGTGCTACTGCAGGGCAGGGCCGATTATTAATACTTTGACTGAATGGCTTAAAGTTGTTATCGGCGAAACATTCCAGTGAAGCATCGCTAGTTCTACTGTTTACATGTTTTGTTCTAATTGCTGGCATCAGAGCCTGAAGAGAGTGTATCCAGCGCAGGCCCCGTTCCGCCGCGGCCTCACAGGCCACATCGAGGAGTGCTGATGCCCATGTTGTAGGCTGGCTTGGCCCGAAGGTCGACACACTAGCACACGCCAGCGCACCTTTCGTTTATATTGACGGCGAAGTACCTTCAGGAAAGCTTTACAAAACATGAAAGTAGTAAGTTATCGCGACACCTAATTTCCAAAACGATGGGGACGCGCACTCGAGTGCGCCCAACGCAGTATATACATGCCCGGCCCACGACACGGAGCCCTCTCCAATGCCCATAGCACACGGAGCGGCCGACAGAGCAGGTCAGACCGACCGTATCACAAGTCTAAAGGTACACGTCCGACGCCACTCACACCAACTGAGGTTAAAACCGAGGTACGGCCGCCACTGGAACAAAGCAAACCGGCCGCCGCTCGGCTACTATACCTTTGTACCAAAACACATGATTATCTTCCAAACAATTTGTGCGCCACACTGCTGCGGCCTATGTACAAACCCGGTCGGGACACCTTACGACATATTTAACATCGAACACCGAAGATCATAAGCTGGTTTTTGACGATTCAAGTCCACACGAGAGCGAAAAATAACGTGGTACATTTCACCAACGTAGGTACACAGATGGCGCAGGTCCGTCACCATCCGACAAGGGCGAGGACCGGCGCTGCGGCAGCAGGCAGAGCGAAGCGGCCACAGGCGCTACAGCCACAGGCGGGGTGTAGCGGCCACAGGCGCTACAGCCACAGGCGGGGCGTAGCGGCCACAGGCGCTACAGCCACAGGCGGGGTGTAGCGGCCACAGGCGCTACAGCCACAGGCGGAGCGCAGCGGCCGCAGGCGAGCGGCCACAGGCAGGACGGCCGCAGGCGGGACGGCCGCCGACCGACAGTCAGCGGCCGCCACTGAGCTCACCAAGTCCGTGAGGGCAGGGACGGCGCGGCGAGCGTCGGCGCCGATCAGTTACCGCCCGGCCAGTAGCCGCCGCCGAAGCTGGGCTTGCTGGCCACCTTGCTGGGCTGTCCGGCCTGCCGCTGCGGGCCGGCCGGCGAGTCCTGGTGCGCCGGGTGCACTAGCTGGTGCTGCGGCGGCAGTGTCTGGATGAACATGTGCGGCGCGTAGCCGCCGGGCGCCGCCAGCGGCGCCGACGCTGCACCACCCGCCAGCCCGTACGGCGGTGGCGTGGCCGCGTGGAACCCCTTGTTGTCGAACTTGCCGCCCAGGCCCATCTTGCCGTAGACGGCGCTGAGGTCGGCCGACACGCCGGCGGCCGACGCCGAGCCGCCCAGCTTGTGGCCGGCCGAGCCGACGAACGCGGCCGACTTGTAGTCGCCGCCGGGCGCCGACGCCAGCGAGTCGTACGAGCTGCCGAAGCCGGACGCCGCGTTGTACGCCATCTTGGGGTACTGGGTGGTGCCGCTGGTGGCAACCTGGTGCGCCGTGTTGGTCCCCGGTGGCATTGGCGTGTAGATGCTGTACTGAGGCACGAACGGGATGTACGTGTAGTTGGGAGGCATCGCCGCAGCCGCGTTGAAGAATTGCTGTTGCTGCTGCTGCTGCTGAGACTGAAACAACATCCAACAACAGGTGTCGGCGGAAACTAAGAGTGGACAAATTTGCCAGTAGACACAGTTTTAGTTACTGTAACTGGACAACTTCACAATACTTTAGAGTGCCTTCAGCAACTGACATTCTATTTTGGTAGATGACTCGCGTCCAATCTGCAACACCGTAAGAGGAAAAAACGTGCAGCATTGCTCTTTTAAAGTTGCTAAATTATGGCGGAGGAGGAAGAACGTCAGATGCGAAACAACAGAGCCAATAGTTCAATTTATATTTGAACAGCGTACTTCGATTACTGGTCGTTGTGACTTATATTTCATGTTGAAGCATTCCAACCCGAGATGGTCCTCCAGAATTCAAGCTAAGATTGCCTGACGAGGAGAGGAAATTTTGGCCTTTCCATCCGCAGGCAAAGACGTTACGCTGGAACACTTCCACTCAACGTCTGCCTTGAACTAAACCAGTGAGCTCATAAGATGTTGCCCAAGTCTGCTTGCACGAATGCCAAAATCAGGTAAACAAAAATTATACAGAAACGAGACACATAGGCAAACATAAATGAATGGAACTAATCATCCTGCAACACACGAAATATTCAAATTTTAAGGATATGTTTGGCGACTTGGAATGACCGTCCGCAACACTTTGCAAAGCGTTCCGTCTATGATTGATAGTCACAGCTTCGAAAGGCAGTGGCACTCATAGTCATGACGTGCCAACGTGATAAATATTTCATTCACAATACCTCAGTGTCGTCATCAGAATGGGATAGATAGGGCACTGCACGGGAGGATACAGAGGATGGCGCGGCGACAGAAATGGATACCCGACATTCTTTCGAGCCATGCAATTCTAACTACAAAATTGATCAAATCAAATGAATGCTAGATTGCTCGAGGAAGTGTCGATCCTATATTGGCTTTGATCGACGTCGTACGAAAATTCCACATGGTTACGCCAGAAAGACCACACTGCACTTTTGACAAATGGTTGGGAGATGTAAATCTACAGTTCGTTAAATGAACGGTGTTAAGAAGGCAGTGCTTAAGTGCGCATAAAATTATCTTGAAATGATTACGCGTTTTGAAAGTTCTTTCTGCACCCGTTTGCGTACAATTTCAGAAAAGTATAGCTGCTGATAGAAATATCGTGATCGATCGACAATCAGGGAAAATATAGCGGGATGTGTGCCCGGCATTCGTCGTTGAAAAACACTTACAAATAAATTCGTTTCGATGGTATCGCTTTCAATGTCCATCTGTTGCACAATTACCGAAATCGGTCTCCAGCGGTCCGTACAGTTCACATATCACGAACCTGACACACTGTGCCGAAATACCTACGTGGGATTTACTTATTGCCGAGATGATGACCGAATGTATTCCATTTCCGTCAAACCTGGAGGGAAAAGCTGCACCGCTTGGAGCTATCCGGGTGCATCACCACACGAAATTCCCATGTAACTGCCTATGTTGATATCATATTTCGTTCGTTCAAATGACTGCGGCTATTCTGAACGAAGACCGAACCACTTACTCATGTTTGATGCTCAAGCATAAACGCGCTTTTTAGAGGATATCTCATATACCTAACACTTGGTGTAAAGTAAAACAACAGGGATTAACCTCACCAAATTCAGCTAAATGAAAGACCATGCAGCCAATTGAAGTCAATGTTCAAGCGATGACTCGAAACGGCAACTGCATACATTGCGAAAGGCATTTAAGGTGGCTGTTTCAATACGAAACACGGCCACACATCAAGGATAATCGCCAAGCTGGGCAGCTGCAGACAAGGCAAGGACAAGTGGCTAGCAGACAAGGCAAGTCCGTGCAGCACACCGCCGTGAACTAGGAAGCGGTCAGCAGCGCACCTAGCGCCACCACCAGCACTAAACTTCGTTTTGCTTTCCACAGGTAAATGCAGAAATGCACTAAACGTGCGTACTCATCGGTACCGGACGTAATCTTCGCTCGGCACCCCAAGCAAGAAAAATGGAGAATAGTGTGCCTGGGAACTCAAGGAGCGGATGAGTGGACGAATGAGAGAATGAGAGTGGTTGCGTGAGCGAAAGGGTGAAGAAGTGGGATGAGCGATTGAAAGTGACTACGTCCGTGGAAGACTAAGTCAAACAATCACTTGTTGACTCACTCAGTCAGTGTGTGTGTCTCGGTGCGTGTGGAGCGCGTGAGTGAGCGGGGGACGACACAACAGCCGACGGTGGGCTCGGCAAGCCCTGCGGCCGACGGTCGGACACACACCTTTACCTGCTGGTTGAGCGACGACTGGACAGGTGAGGCGGCGTCCTGCCGGCTGAACTTGGCGTCGGCCATCGAGAAAGCGGCGGCGGCGCCCAGCGCCGAGCCGGCGTCGCCGCGGCCCTGACTGTTGGCCACATGCTGCTGCTGCTGCTGTTGTTGCTGCTGCTGCTGTTGCTGCTGTTGCTGCTGTTGCTGCTGCTGCTGCTGTTGCTGCTGCTGCTGTCGAGACGTCACATGCGTTAGCATCACACCGTGCTGGAGCCAACAGCTGTCGTCGGCTGTGTGTCGGATCGCCCGACTCAGTCATCCACACGAACGTGTCACAGACAGCGCCATGTCACACTTCGCCCTAGTGCAACACCTAATCCAACGGCACCAGAGGGCTCACCAAGTCCAACATCCACTCACACGGCGTGAGCTTACATTGAGCCTTCCAATACGACGCGACGGCTACGTCGAGTCAGTCGGCTGTTCATAAACATGGGGCATCATCGATAGCGCAGGTAGGTCACACAAACGCTCCAAATCTCATGCTACCAAGTAGTGACATACATGCTCTTCCAATAAGTTTGTTCCTACACACACAAAAACTGCGAGTGGAAAGTTCAACACTAATTGCGGTCAGATCTACATCACGCCCAGTCCCAGCCACTCTGAACCAGGTCGCCACGCCAACAGACCACTCACCAGCTGATGGGGAAGCCTCTGCTGGAGCGCCTGCATCTCTTCGTAGCTGTACATCTGCTGAACGCCCGGGTAGAAGGCGGGCATGCCCGGCGTCTGACCCACGAAATACTGCATCGGCACGCCGGGTGGGACACTCGGCAGGTTACCCGACCGCGCTGGAACGGTCATCGAGGTCAGACCGGTCAATGGCTCACAAGGGGCCATCAGGTTCACGTCGGTCGGCAACAGGGAGAACTGGTGCGCCACAATATCACCTGACAGGCAAACATACCGTCAACGACTTGGATAGGGCAGGAGCATGTTGAAGTAAATCGAACTAAACTTCCATGCGTGTTACTGGTTGGCTACAGACGCAGTGCCTGCCCACTCCCTCAGCAACTATGACGTACACCAGCTCTTGGGCAATGCACACATATGGATCAAGCAAGGAGTGCACAACCAGCCCGGATCTCGCCTCAGTAGGAAACCTCAACATATGTAATCTACAGCAGCCTCGATATAGTATAGTGTTTACACCATCGCGCTATATGTAGTCCTAGACACATCCCTACACCATCTCAATATAGCTCTCCACCTATTCCTACACCACAATGATACAGCTATTGACCTACCCATACATGAACTACAATCTTGATACAACTCTTAACCTATTCTTACGCTACCTAGTACAACTTTCTACCTAGCAGTACACTGCCTCGATCACATCAAAACATTCTCACACCTCATCGATATAGCTCTCAACCTACACATACACCACCTCAATATAGCTCCAGATATATCCCTACAGTAGTCCCAAATCAGCTTCCCTACACCGCCTCGATATAGCTCTCATATTCGTGCACCATTGTTCACTAGACCACCTCGATACAGCCTCATACTTATCCCTATCCTGTCATATACCTATAATATGCCTATCATACACCTAGCCTATGCCAATCCTATACCTAGCCAATGGCTATCCTATACCTATCCATATCCCTACACCACCTCGACATATCTCTCGTCCTATCAACATACCGCCTGGATATATTATCTACCTATTCCCATACCACTTCGATATAGCTCTCGATGTAACCATATACCACGCCAATACAGTCCCGGACCAGCATTCCTACACTGCCCTGACATAGCTCTCATATTCTCACACCACTGTGCTATAGCCACCAATTCCTGCACTGCTTCGATACAGCTCAACCCACACCTATTCCACCTCGATATAGTTCTTGATCTATCCCTATACCACGTCCATGAAGCCCAGACCAGCATACCTACATCGCCCTGAAATAGCTCTCATATCCTTATATCAGTGCTATAGCCACCAATTCCTACACCACCTCAATACAGCTCAACCTACCCCTAATCCACCTAGATATAGCTCTCCACCTATTCACACACCTTCTCGATACAGCTCTTAACCTATTCTTATGCCACCTTGGTGCACTCTCCGCCTATCCCCATACCACCTCGATATAGCTCTCGATCTGTCCCTACACCTCCCAGCAGAGCCCCATACCCTACATCGCCTCGATATAGGTCTCCATCTATTCCCACACCACCTGGTACAGCTCAACGTATCCCTACACCACCTCGACGTAGCTCGCCACATATCCCTCCACACACAACCAGTTGGCCTCCGGTCGTGGCAGCCACAGCCGCCAGTCATGCGAGCGACACACGTACTCGTCGCGGCGTGAGACCGGGCTGCGGCCGAGCCGGGGCCGCCGGGGCCGCCCGGGCCTGCCGACAGGGCCGCCGGCAGCGACGACGATGCCGTCGATACCGTCGACGTCAGCGAGCCGGCCGAGTTCGACGAGTCGTACTGTGGACGAGGTGCAGGTCAGACCAAGTGGCTTCTCTCCGGACGGGAGGCGTGACTAGTGCGAGGTCAAGATGTCGGAGATAGTGGCGAAGTGTTGTAACATACTGTGATCACAGTAAATGAAGGAAATCCACTTGTCTACTTAATTTTGCATTAAGTCAAATGCAAAAGACATCAACGACAACCACGAACGGAAAATCTCATATTAGTGTCGCACCTACACACATACACAGAAGAAGAGACCACACCACGAGAGTTAACGCTGGTTTAATCACCGCACTCGACACAACTAAAGGCGGAGCGAGCCGGGTTCAGGAGGGCGAGCAGCACCGCACCACCAGCGGTACACCGCTGACCTGACCGGCCGGGCCGCCGCCGACCGCGCACACACCTGGCTCGGCTTGACCGCTCCGGACAGCGCGTTGGTCAGCTTCTCCTGGAGCGAGTTACCGGTCAGGCCGCCGCCGCCGCCGCTGGCCGCGCCGGCCGAGTACGCGCCGTTGTAGGCGGCGGCGCTGAACGCGGCCGGGCCGCCGTAGCTGCTGTTGGGAAAGGCGCCGGCCGCGTGCGTCTGGTGGAAGCCGGCCGACGAGGCGGCGGCCGCCGCCGCCGCCGCCGCCGCCGCCGACAGCGCCGTCGTGCTGGCCGTGCTGTACGCCGTCTGCGGCTGGCTGAAGCCGGGCTGCGGGGCGTACGAGCCGGCCAGCTGCGGGAAGGCGGCACCGCTGACGGCCGGCGCCGCCGGGAAGCCGGTCGGCGCCGACGCCGGCTTGTGCGGCGAGGAGTACAGGCCGGCTGACGGCGCCGCCGCCTCCGAGGTGGACGCCGACGGCGACACGCCGCCCGAGAACGGCGCCGCGGCCTCGAGCACGTTCTGTCGGCATAGGCAGCGCGCCCGGGTAGAGGAGGGATGGCGGTGGGTGGCGCGGCGGACTAACACACCACGGCACACACGGGGACGACTGTGCGTTAGAGGACGGCCGACAGTTAACACCGCACCACGTCGACTGTTAGGTGGACGGCGCTACGGAGAAGAAATCAGGTCAGAACAGAGCCCCAGCAGGTTCCAGGCTACCAGAAAATGATTGGTCGTGGTGGTTGTGACTTTACGATTCACTCAGCAGCTGACGCCATATGGCGTCGCCTGTCTCTCACCCTGGCAGGAAGAGCGGGCGCCGCGGGGAATCGAATCCCGTACCTCTGGCTTGCCAGACGCTCAGCTTAACCACTGAGCTACCAACGCCCTTAGACAATTACTGATGATGATGACCGAGAAAATGTGTTTTTTTTTCTTCACCATTCTTCATTTTTGCGTGACCATCGCCCAATTAACTTTATTAACTATTTGCAATACCTTGTGTTCACATATAGCCGGGGGGGGGGGAGATACATACAAAAGGTACATACCCGGCCAACGTGCACCTCAGTGTTCACGCCAAGCCAAGAACATGGCATGTGCTGTACCGACTTCCAATGGCCGCCTTCAGCCCACCAATTAGTGGCGTGCTCATGGGCGCCTACTGGCGGCTCTGTTCTACCATGTACTCACATCCAACCACTGTGTACACATTAAGAAAGTCTGATGCTATGTTAGAACGGAGGCAGGAGGGTGCCGGCGCGTTAGACACGCTGGGATGCACACACAGAATGTGTTAGTAAACGCCTATTGGCAAGCAGAGGGGTTGGGGTGGGTGGGAGTCGCTGTCTTCTCCCAGTCAGCCGGCGGGGGCGCAGTAGCCGCTCCCCGTCAGCAAGTGCGGGAGTCTACCTTGACTGGCTGGCCGGCCGACGGCAGCGAGCCCAGCTCCTTCCTGGGCGGCGAGTCGTACGTATCGGCGTCGCCGTCCGACGGCGCAAATGACGGCGTCTCGGCCGGGCCGAAGTCCAGACCGCCGAACTTCACACCCAGCGACGAGACCGGGTCGTCGGGCATCTCCACCGCCGACTCGGGTATCTGTCCACACGCGGGCCGGCGCTAGTTAGCAAGCGCGCTCGCCGCCCATGTTTCATCAGCTGGAATTAACGCCATATAATCAGCTCATGCCTGATCAATCAAAGCGCGAGAGCCCGGAAGGACATCGATCTCCTTAGGAGCATCACCCAAGCTTCGATAGCTCCCGTAATATCTCGTCTCCAGTGTGTCTCCAAGGAATCAACGTTTGGTTGATGCAATGATGCAACGACCATGACTACCATAGACCAGAGCACAGTTCCGGTTAACCAATTCGAACCATCTGTCTTTCTTAATATGGCGGCAGTTGCTTTGATTCTTGGGTCGTCCACCTAACTTATCATTTATCAGTCATCTCATCATATCGACTGCATGCAGCGTTTCTATATATATATATATATATATATATATATATACACATATATATATATATATATATATATATATATATATATATATATATATATATATATATATATATATATATATATATATATATATATATATATATATATATATATATATATATATATATATATATATATATATATATATATATATATATATATATATATATATATATATATATTTATATATATATATATATATATATATATATATATATATATATATATATATATAGAAACGCTGCATGCAGTCGATATGATGAGATGACTGATAAATGATAAGTTAGGTGGACGACCCAAGAATCAAAGCAACTGCCGCCATATTAAGAAAGACAGATGGTTCGAATTGGTTAACCGGAACTGTGCTCTGGTCTATGCTTCCATCCAATCTGTCGCGACTTCGGGGCACCGGAACCAACCCACGACAGGGGAAGTCCGGTCTTCGCACAGCGTCGCCCACCTCCCCAGGGCCGTCCCGTACCGGGCAGTTGCCGAACGCTCACCTTTGGATTGGAGAGTATGCGCGATTTTTGTACTTTTGTTCTGGTGGGCGGCGGCGGTTGCGTCTGACTGGTGACGACTGCTACCGGCTCAGAGGAGGGCGCCACGGACGACTTGAGCTGGCCGGAAAAGCTGTCGGGCGTGTTGTCGGACGACGAGTAGATCAGACCTGACCGTCACGCGCGACACGGTCAGGTCACAGTGACAGGTAACGGTCGTGCAGCAGCGCGGACGGGTCCTTCGGAGTACTGGATCACCGTAAGGTCACATGTACCGGGAGAAGGCCGGAGGGAAGGTCACTCGGAGCAGTGGGCAATCGTTAGATCATAGAGCGGATCACTCAAATCTGGCACCACCATTATGTCATGTGGAGAGAAAGACCGGTTGACCCATCACTCTGGCTTCGGGCTACTACTATCACGCAGGATTACATCACGACAATCTGGCGCCTTAGAAACAGCTCCATGGTCGAGCAGTGTGACAACACGAAAGAGGAAGCAGGCATTTGATCCAGTCTCGTATCGAAAGACAAGACACTACGCGAGCCAGCTGTTGCAAACTGGTGTCTTAGGGTGCAGCAACTGCGTTGGCCATCAGTCACCAACACAGTAGTTCATGTGCTTATTATTTGGCTGGCACTGACACATGAGCGAGCATATAAATCAGCCTCCCGGACGAGTCGCCTTCACGAGGTGGGAGATGTGGGCACAACTGAACCCCGCGACCCGGCCGTCACCGAATAGAGGAAACCATAAGGGCTCAACTACGTGCCCCCTCCGCGAGGCATCCTCTGGCGGCTGCCCACGCTACCGCGTCGCAGTTTTGATCTCAGCTCACATCATCATCACACAATGCCCCGGGGCTGGGTTTTCCCAACGGCAGACCGGGGGCAGCTGGCAGACCGGGAGAGGGAGATGCCGAGGACGGGCCGGAGGGCCACGCAGGTACTCGGCGCAATATAAACGTAAATAAATAAATAATAATAATAAATAATAAACGTCACCGAAGCAACCGTGCACGGGGACATCTCCTTTGCAGTGTGTTGGAAAACCGAGGGGGTTTAGATCCACGAAAGGGGGCAATGTGGCGATATCTGTGCAGCGATTCGCCCCGTTGAGCGCCCCCTCACCTCCATCAACACACGCGATCGACGACACAACTGAGTGGTGAGGCGTGAGGGTCTTCGGGGACAAGGACAGTTATCTGGATTTTCACATCTACCATCCATCTATCAGATCAAACGAGGCCGACGACAGGCGGACCACTTCGACCAGGCTGCCCTTCCGCATGAAAACTCCCTAGCTGTGGGCGACCTCAACGGCCCCCTCCCTCTCTGGGAGATCGCCTGTGCCACAGCTGACCACAGCTGGTCAGCTGATGGCTGACCGGCTCGACCGAGTCAGCTGAACCAGCCTCGGCAGCGGAGAGCCAACCTTCGCCAGCTGCCGCGCCGGCAGTCAGACGGCCCCGGACATCGCTGTCGGCAGCTGCCAACTGGCCAGACACGTTGCCTGGTCTATCGAAGACGACCTGGGCAGTGGCCACTTGCCCATGCCAGTCGGGCAGGTTCGACTCATGCAGGCAGTTCCGGATCCGCAAGGCGAAGTGGGTGTTCCCCCATGTCAACTGGAATGTCTCGACTTCAGGGACGGAGTCAGCCTTCCGAGAGCCCCTCTCCTGCCGGGCGCCAGGGGCTACGTCCAGGACAGGACCTCGTGCTTCTCGGAAACGCCACTGCGAATGGGGCATCGACACATCCCGCGTGGAGCGAGCACGGGCCCCAACACCGTGGGCTATGTACCCGGGGATAGCAAAAGCCATCGAAGAGCGCCAAGCTGCGCGGCGTGCGCTCAGGGTGGACGACCCGATGGCCAGAGCCAGGTGGACGGAAGCAAGGCGGAGAACGGCAGACATCGAGCGAGAGGCGCGACGACACTTCAGAGCCGGGCCAGGTCATGGAGAGTGGCAGGAGGCATCTCGTCGCGGACGGAGATATTGCGGGAGGATTCGTGACGCACTACGTCAGTATCAGCAGACACGTGTGTCGCAGGAAGCTGGACAGGATAACCAAAAGCAAGCTACATGACGCTCGGTATCGCTGGTGCCACGACTGCCGGGTGCATGGGCCGACTGCTGTTCTCCTTTTCCCCTGGACGAACTTAGCAGCGTCAGCTACGTCGGTACAAGAACCGGAACTCACCCGGATCAAACCCCATCCGTAATGAGCACCTGACACCTACGACCAGCCGGTCTACAAGCCCTCCTGGACCTGGTTGGTTATTGGTTTTACGACACATCGACCGTTCAGTCACGTAGCGTCGCCAATCTCTCACGCCGATTGGTCGCGGGCGAAGAGTAGCGACAGGTGAGACTCGAACCCACAACCTTTCGATTGTGAGACGAGCATCTTACCCCTAGACCACTCGTCCCCTCCCCTCCTGGACCTGACCAACCCTCTCCTCCAGTGGAAGGACCTGAAGCGGGCAACCAGAATTGCTCTCACCTCTCACGTGACCAAGCTGGCAGATGCCATGATTCTGGTCATCTGACCCGCATCGTAGAGAGTAGGCTGCTGATACAGCCAGAACAAATCGGTTTGCGAGAGCAGTGCCCGGTCCAGGATACCATCCGCCGCCACATATAGGCGTACAAGACACGCCCAAGGAAGTCTCCCGCCTGCCGCAGGAAGACGTCGCAATCGACGTCAGGACAGCGACTGCGGTGATGGCGAGGGTGGCTCGGGTTCAGCAGTTCCAGTCCTGACCGGCGGACTGGTATGGGAACCTCACGCAAGAGAGGCTGCTCCGACGAGCTGAATGGACAGGCCGTTGGCGGTGGACGTTCACCAGCTGCGATCCGGCCACTGGTCCGGCTCGGCACAGCACCGCATCGATCCGGCCACTGGTCCGGCTCAGCACAGCACCTGCACCGCATCGAGCCGGCCACTGGTCCGGCTCAGCACAGCACCTGAACCGCATCGAGCCGGCCACTGGTCCGGCTCAGCACAGCACCTGCACCGCATCGAGCCGGCCACTGGTCCGGCTCAGCACAGCACCTGCACCGCATCGAGCCGGCCACTGGTCCGGCTCGGCTCAGCACAGCACCTGCACCGCATCGAGCCGGCCACTGGTCCGGCTCAGCACAGCACCTGCACCGCATCGGCCGGCAGCCGCAGCGAGTGTGCGAGTGACTGTCTGGATTGCGCGGCGGTGGATGTGTCCACTCTGCTGAGACTAGGCGAACACCACGAGGCACGTTTTCTTCCGGTGCCAGGCTCTCTTGGGTCTCCGATCGCGCGCTTTCGGCTCCATCAACCCGGAACTCTCGGAGATCCGCAGCTGTGGCGTGGCGGCCGCCAGTAGAACTCCAGAGCAGACATACATCTGACTGAGACGTACTGGACAAAAAAACACTTAAATCACATGTTGGACCGCCAGCAGCACCTGTGCGAACTTCGCATAACTCAGAACTCTGTAGCAGAAACGGCGAGGTTCTATGACGTGATAATTGCTCACCTGGTGGATTTGTGTACCCTGATGGGTACTGGACTGCAGGCTGCTGCTGCGGCGCCGTCCGCACAGTAGCGCTGCTGTAGCTAAACGATGTCACCGTCGAGCTGGCCGCCGACATCGTAGAGCCGATCGCCGCTGGCAGCACGACGTCGCCATCTGTCGACGCGGCGGCAAAGTGCGAGTAGGTGCCTGCACCGTTGGTGGCGTCGCCAGCGCCGACGCTGACCGTCTTGCCAAGCAGCGCGTTAAGGTCGAGGCTGGGGCCAAGCGAGGAGGAGGGCGACGTCACCGGCTCGCCGGGCGACACGTCGGCGATGACGGGCACCGACTGGGCCGTCGAGCTGGGCGTGAACACCTTGGTGTCGGAGAGCGAGCCGCCCCACTCCTCATTGTCCCAGTCGTCGGCGGCCGGGAACGACTCGCCCCAGCCGCCTCCGGCCGGCTGCGATCGGCCGCGCTCGTCGCCCGGGTTCGTCCACGTGTCTATCGAGGCGAAGTCCTCGCCGCGCCGGCCCTGAAAGCTGCGCGAGCCCAGCGCGCCGCGCCGACCGCCGCGGCCGCCCCGCGAGCCGCCGCGGCTCGCCCAGCGAGGCCTGTCGTCACCGCCGCCGTCCGCCGCGTTCTTCTCGTTCTCCCGGCTCTCGCGTGCCTTCCCTGCCGACGAAACAGTCGCCCGTCAGTCAGTGCACGGAAACTTCTCCCTGCAGGGAGGTGAGCTTGCAAAGGGCATCTCTGGACAGCTTCCAAATGAAATGTTGAGCGATACCTACGCTGACATGCACATACACCTAGATATGCTACATTTGCCGCATACACGTATCAGTCGTTATGAACAATGGAAATGGAAACGCATGACGAGGCGCACACATGGAACTGTTGAATGTCATGAGCATGACCCATTGGGCTAAGGTCTGCCACGCCTGTTAATTGGCTTACGTCTGGCATGGGGACTAATTCAGTCTTTCCATAGCCAGCAGCTCTAAAATACATATAACTGGCAATAGCACTATATCGTGACCATGCCGAAATAATTCACTTCAATCCCAACCCCAAAACAATTACAGTTTCAATAAACCAACTGCAACATTCAGTTACAGAAGTGCCTTAATATTTATGTCGGCGTGCTGCCACAGAATGTTAGACATCAAGTTCTGGGAAATGACGTGGCAAGTGATTGCACGAGTGACAAGTGGCACCACTCCCGTTAACCACCACGCCCCAGGTGTGACGATGGGGGAACTGCGCAGTGCTCCCGGCCCACCGCTACTCACAGCTGCGGTCCTGCGTTCCCCCGCGCCGCAGTCGAGGTGGCTGACCGCCGCGTGGTCGCGATCTCTCCCGCTCCCGGTCCTCGTCGGTAGACCGCGGGCTCTCGTCGGACAGCTTCGACTCGGGCGCCGCCGGCTTCGGCAGCTTCTTCTTCTTCGTCTTTTCCACCCACTCGCCCTGGTTGAGACAGGAGAATGCGTTCACAGATGGATAAACAATAATAGAATAGCTTGAACTGATGGTTGGGTTTATCGATCCCAGGTTGGTTGGTTATTGGTTTTACGACACGTCGACCGTTGAGTCATGTAGCGTCGCCAATCTCTCACGCCGATTGGTCGCGGGCGAAGAGTAGCGACAGGTGAGACTCGAACCCACAACCTTTCGATTGTGAGACGAGCATCTTACCCCTAGACCACTCGTCCCCATCGATCCCAGGTTAAGGCAATCATAATCAACAAAACATGGGTAGGAAGGAGATTTGATATTTTGTCTCCAATGGACAATAATTACTCATATGCATCACAAACATGCAACCAACTTTTAGTTGTGCTTCAGAGCATGCTGATTCATCGATACGGGCTTTAGGGAGGGGCGGCTTGAGGATAAGACAAACAAGTTCTAATGGGATGGAAGGCAATGAAGATTTTCTTCTTAGTGCATTGTCACCTGGTCATCTCCCTCAAGTAGCATGTTGATGGCTCGTGTGGGGTCGTAATCGCAATCATAGAGTGCGATTTCGGCTTCATCTTTTGTTTTTCCCGTGAGCTGTACCACCTGACTGACTTTGTCTTCAAACACTTTCTCTTCTTTCTGCAATTAGAACCACACATGGTTAGATAACGAACATAACGAGAAAAACTCGACTCATAATGACTATATTGTATGTGTTGTTTACCACATATTTGGCTGAAGGTACACGACTTACTGGGAACTGTACACCAGCACGTAAATTAGCACCATCACGCAATTTTCTCAACACATATAAATGTATCATAGCTGATCAGTGCTGCCTACTTCAACGATTATACACGTGCCTGCGGAGTAACCGCACGCCCGATCGACCCGCCTTCGGCCAGGTTTTGCGCTCACGCGTAATTCGCCGCCGCCGGCCATCGACATGGGACGGCCATTAACCGGCAGCTCGCCCGGCCGGCACTCACCGGCTTGGCGCTGCTGTGCGACTTTGTCTTGTCGGTGGTTCCGGCCGTGTGCGCCGGCTGCGGTTTTCCCGCCGTCCGGTCTGTTTTGGCGCGGCCGGCGCTCCTGCTGGAGCCGCGACCCGTTGAGCTCATCGCGCTGACTGGCTAGCGCACTCGTATTATAGCTCGCTGGTCCGTTGCGGATCTCTATATACAGTATGTACATATATCTGCAACACAGCAGTTGGTGAGCGTCGAAAGCGTGCCAGTCGCTCAGTACATGAGAATACTGCATCATGCACCACAGGGGACGCCATACCATCTAGTTCTGTTTATGCTTTGGAGCTCATCAAATGGCCTCAAATGGCTCATCACATCATTGTTTATACAGTCACCATAATTGGTCCTGAGACATGTTATGCCAAAATGTATTCCTATGACTCAAGTATTATCCAAAAATATAAAACTTGTTGATAAATCTTGCATTCTTCTAGGATGCATTCGACTGCTAGGCCAGATAGTGTCAACCTCTCACGCCCGTCCGCGGCGGGTGACTCGATAATCCCGCCAGTTGTGGGATTCGAAACAACGAATTTACGATCGAAAGTTCCATGCAACAACAACTCGGTTCACGAGACCCCAAATAAAATGGTTTGAATTTTGATGGAAAATGGAACCAGAAATACTGCACCAAACAGCCATACTTTGTTTGGCTTTTTGGTGCTTCTGACTGTTTTTTTTTCTCCGGAAACTAAACTTCACGAACATCAGCAACCAGGGGATCTGTGTCACATACAAATCCTGTTTTCTGAAGAATTGACATCTCTGGAATTATCTGGTTCAATCAAGACAATTTGGGATGCCAACGAAGGCGATTTGGTAGCATTCCATGGGCATACCACAGTCACACAAGGGTTAAAAAAAACATCCAGATTCAGGATTTATTCCATGCAAGGCATTATGATATCTGAATAATCATGGTCTCTTTATTCTCCATTCAAAGTTTGAATGGTCCCACATAACAAGTAACGACAATGGCGAACACTATGCTCTCAAAACTCACAGCATGAAGTAGAATTCCGGTCCTGCCCCACAATGCTGAGCTCAATGATTAATCATATGGTGCATATTGGTCATGTTGGAGTTGGGGCCACCCATACATGCTTCACTGTACGCTTTGCTAACGACGTTATCAAAAGATCATATATTCCCGGAAAAGTAGCTAAGTAACCAGATTGTCTAATTTTTCATCAAATAGTTCCTTACCTCTCACTCACAAACCTTTACTGTTGCTACACTAAAAGTAGTTAGAGCTTTTTCACACATATGCTCTGCTTTTATGCCTGGCTTGAATCATCCCCTTTCGTGGGTGCTCGATATTTTACATTTACTGGACTGATGCAAACCACGTATTGTACATAATTGTACATAATTATACATACATATGTATATATTTGTATGTATATACATATGTACATAATTGTACATATATACATATGTACATAATTGTACATAAACCATGTATTGTACATAATTGTCATTCAATATGGTGAATTGGCAATTTGTAAAACATCCCAATTTCATGTCCATAGTGGTACACTAGGTTGATGCCAATCATGAAGTTATCCTTCAATGCTTTGCAGCTTTTACATGAAATGGAATATTCAGAGGTTGACATACTGCTTGCTGAAGTGCAGGAAAATGTGAGCTGAGGAAAACTACCACACTGGCAGTGAAACTAATCACACATAACCTGCATAACCTTCCTACTGCCATTTTACTACCTTATGATGGAAGCCTGATTGCTCTGAGAGATCTGGTTGCAAAACTAACAGTTCATGAAGAACATTATGGCCCAGAAGCTTAGTCGCAAACTTTTGGCTATTCACGTAAGACTCTGCTAGCATTTGCTAGATCCCATGAACTGCTAGTGGCTGTGGCCAGGATATATTGGATGTGCCAAATATATGCTCCATACATGCTTGGCAGTCCCACTTTACTACTGTAGGTGACAAGACATCAAATCTGGTACCAAGCCAAGCAACATAATGCATCTGTTCTCACCAAAATGTTTCATGGTACAGCATGCTGTGATATGGCCACAGCTGACATGCACAAGATAAACACTACATATATTTATTGTGTTTTGCACCATACACACATTTTTAGGTGAACTCAACACTTTAACTTGTTGGTGGTTATTGGTTTTACGACACGTCGACCGTTGAGTCATGTAGCGTCGCCAATCTCTCATGCCGATTGGTCACGGGCGAAGAGTAGCGACAGGTGAGACTCGAACCCACAATCTTTCGATTGTGAGACGGCAACTTACCCCTAGACTACTCGTCCCCCCAACACTTTAACTTGTCAGATCCCCAGAAAAGACCTTACAATCTTTGATGCAGGCATCCTTTGTCATCAAAGCATGAGGAAGGGGATTTTCAAATGTGCAATAGATTCTACACATGTTTCACAAACACCAGAATATTATTTTGATGATATTAAAGAGTAAATACCTTTTCCAAGACATGTCAGGTCACAGGGCCACCATGCCATAGTGCATCTGGGATAATTTCCAACCAAGATGACCTAACATTGAGGGTGACTTAACATTCATAGGCCATAGATGATCCAGCATCAAAAGGCCATAGGCAATGCAGCATCAGTAGGTTAGGCTTTGTTATGCCAGGTATTATGTAATTTTAGATTATTCAGCATCAAAGGCACAGCCAAGGGGTTGCTGATGTCTGCCCCCCCCCCTTTAATATAAGAAATACACCAGACAAAACAACAAACTTTGGGATTTGCACCACACCAAACCAGATACTTTCAGCATACTTCACATACTGAAACTAAATGAAACTAAATTTTATGGGATCTGACACCCTTAAGAAAATCCTGGCTGCACCTCAGATGTTATTATTATTTCATGTGAATGGAGGATAAGTTGAATAAGTATGCATATCTGATATTTCCCTAAATGGGCACTATATGACCTTTACAGTTGATGTGCCCCTAAACTACAATAACTAACTAGCTAACTGATATTTCCCTAACCAACTAAGCCTATTAAGCCTAGCCTGACCACATTTTGTCCTGAGGCAAAGCATGTGATTAGCTTATCTCATGCTTGTATTAAACTGCAATACCATAATGTTTAATCCCATATTAATTCAAGCAATTGAAATCATGTGACCACTCATTTCCATAGCAAATGCTTTTCACCTGGCAGGCAAATTGTTAAAATATAATGATGAATATTGTAAAATATATTCTAAAGACATGGCATAAACCTTTTTTTCAGCAAAAATGAACAACTTTCTTCCCAAAATAGTTTGAAAATCAACTTTATAACTTAAAAGAAAACAACCTAAACTAGCCTAACTTTCTTTTATCCTACATAGAAGCAAACAAATATTATTCACACACCTTTTGAATGACACTACACTGCAATAATACTTCTGTTAAACAAGGCAATTGTTTTCCCAAGAAATAAATGCCAACTTTATTTGAATCACATTAGAAAACACCACACAATGGTTCTGATCAAAAACTGGAAGGATACTTTGTACTTAGGTACCTATAAATATTCAGGTAGGTCTAGATACATATCTAACTAGAAGCTATCATATTTTCAATCATAGCTATGTACCCTTTTCAATGCACCCCTTCATACATAGCACTCAGGTTCATGGAGTTTTTCCCTCAAAACATGTCATCATGCAGCAAATTCTCACTGACCTGCTGCAGATAGGTAAATATCTTTAGGAACCATGGCTTCAACCATGAAAATAAAGTTTAAGTTCAGTTCCACTCACAGTTAGGTGCAGCTCAGGTGAGCTTGGCTGAGATGTGACTGATAACTTGGATTTAAAAACAAATGTTTGAGATTTACTAGAACCAGATTGTCATTTTGTCCAATGTCAATGCAAAGACATAGTTGTAGGTTTCTGAAAATTATTGGGAGGACACAATACATGAAGGCAATGGGAGCCCAAAATGGATTGGGGGCATACCACATTGAGTACCATGCTAAGTTGAAAATATTTGGGGACAGCCAACATTAGAGAAGGGGGTGGGGGATAAATGCCCTACCATAAACATACAAGCTACACCCCTGCCAAGGAATGAAGAAGTAAATAGTGATAATTAGCATGGCTTGGTTTCTCACCACTCATGACACAGAGTGGCACACTTTCTTTTCACTATATGCTTCAGTACATGAATGCTTGAATGCTTAAATGCTTCCATGCATTAAAAAAAACAAGCAAGAATACTTTAGACTTCACCCTCAGCACAAAGCATGGGTAATTTTCAAATATTACCACTCATCATTTTTATATTAACAAGGTATCTAAATCACCATCAGCTGACTGCCAGTCATCTGTTGGTGACATCACTCAAATGTAGAGAAAAACCTACAGCCAGGTGCACTGAATGAACTAAGGGGTGTCACCAGGGATATTTTGAAGGGGTTGATGTGGTGCTCATTCAGGGGTATAAGCAGGATAACCTAAACCTAACCCAGCCTAATGCCCCTGGGTTCACTTGGTGCACCTGGCTGGAGGTTTTCCTTGGTATATTGCAGTGACATCACCAACAGCTGGCTGGCAGCCAGCTGATGATGACTTAGATACCTTGTTGATATAAAGAAAGTGTGAGGGGTAACACAAGATTACCCAAAAACATGTACTTAGGTAGGTAGGTACCTACACACCTAACCACTTTATATGAACTTGCCTCTGTGGCCACCTACCCAGGTATGCCACCAAGGCCCAAAACATACTCCACAGTACTTTGATAGCTGTGTGCCATGCCAACATCAAATCAAGCTTCTGTGTTTGTGGTATGACATGGTATAACATGTGGTATAACATATAACATGTGGTATAACAATGTGTTCAAAGTTGCTAAATTTCATAACATCATAGCAAAAATACTTTGCTTTGATTGGTTGACAGGTACATTACACAAAAAACACCAACACAGCCAATTCTAATCTGTGTCCTCCTTACCCCTGGTTATATGTCTGAAAACTGTTGGTTCTTCCCACTATATGGGTGGAATGAACAAAGGCTTTTGGAGATGCCTGGGCTAGAATCAGAGTACCTGGAGGACATTTTATCTGGTGCACAAGCTCACAGGACTGCAAAAGTTCTTGGCATGCTGCCAACCACATTTCATGTGGTTCAGACTGAACAAAATATGTGAGGTTGTGGTGGTCAATTTGTGCTTTAGGGCATGTCGACTGCATTGGTCATTTTGTGCCAATTGTGTGAGGTTGTGGTCTGGCTGCTGGCTACTACAAAAAAGTGGCTAGTTTGAGTGGTAACCTTAGTGGAATAAGAAGCCCTTTTGTATGTGTCATTTTTGTTTGTATTGGTATTTGTGTTTATCTTGCATATCTGTGTTGGAGTGCATGTGAAGCCCATCTTATCCAGTATGAACTTGAAGTGCAAAAATGTTTTCAGAGACAAAACATTTGAAGAAATTCTTTAATTCCCACCATGTTCTCATGAGACAGGTTCGAACAAAATATACTCTTGCTATATGATTACTCAAAACGTTTCCTCTTCATATCCAAGAGCATAAGGTGCAACTCTAACCATGCTCATCGCTAAGCAACTTCCACGCCAAGCCACAGAAACCCTTGATGGTATAAACAAAGAGCTCTGTGCGCCAGTATCGTCTTCACACTAGTCTTCCGGTGTAATATTACGCAGCAAAAGCGGAAAAAGAAATAGCCGATTCCGTCCTAGGTTTACTTGATTTTTTAACACATAACAAAATTAAAGCAAACTTCGCACTTCCCCAGTGCTCTTCATAAGCGGCCCAAGCTTCGCAGAACAAATGCTCCACACACGAGCCATATCCAACATTCTTTCATTCACATTTCGTTCAACCAAGGGATTGTACATTGGTTGGGCACGCGAAACACCCTCGTACGATATTCTAGACTAAGACTAACCTTCGTTTTCAAGGTATAAGATGAAAAAAATCGATCATACGAACGTACCGCTTCGCTGCTCACCCGAATCCAGCCCGCGATACTGTGCAATTGCTTCTGGTCACGTGACGCACGCGCATGCGCAATCGCCGCATCGAAGCGTGCTACCAGATTTTATGCGGTCTGTCCGATACAAACAGGAAAAATTACTGCTGCACAAAAGTTGCAGGAAATATTTAGTTGGGTCTGAAGAGCATGGTCCGGGGGCCAGGGGCGAGGAAGGGACGTAGCCAGGAATTATTCGGGGGGGGGGGGGGATTTTCGAAGGGAGCCCCGACTATGGGATTTAATCTTCTTTAAAAATTAGAAAATAACCCGAGATGGGATGGCTTCAATGAGATGACTGTTTTCCTGTCCGGAATCCAATTGGTTCTGAATCTGATATTAAGCCTTAAAACGTCATGACTTGATGACTTTGATACTACCCACACATATCTTCATGGACTCCACCCAGTTTTCTTCGAAAATGATCCGCTTTTCCATTTAAAAAAAAGTATATCCGTGCTCTGGAGTTGTCTCATCGATCGTCCAACCCGTTCTTCAAATCCATGAAAGCATGGCGCTGCTCACTGGCAGATATAGGTGGGGCATGGGGGACATGCCACCCCAGGCCAATTTTCAAGTGTTGCACTAAAACGGCATTTTCTTGAAATTCTAAGACATTTTCAAAACATATTTGGCTTGTAGAGGACTCACCGAATGGTAGCTGTTCAAATCTGAAGAGTTTCGAAATCAGTGAAACAAATTGGAAATTGCCCCATTCCAAACCGATCGAAAACCAGCATTCTGGATCCGCCACTGGCGCTGCTATAAACAAAGAATGCAGACTGCCTTAAGCATGCGTCCAGATGCAGGATGTCCAAACGTTTACGAAAAAGACGTCGATTCAGCATTCGATAAGTGGTTCCATAGCTCTTTACGAAAACTTCATCGCTGACCTTGGCGACCCCGAAAGGGGCTCGCAGGCGTTCCCAAGGACACATGGACGTTCGTAAGAGTCCGCGCATAATCACGAACCCGTTGACCACTACGCACCTGCTCCTGGCGCGGACCGAAGGGCAGCACCAGTGGCTCGCGGGAGCCCAATGGGAGGGAAGAACCGCCACTGTCGTCTCCTTCACTGCGTTCCTGGGTGGGGATCAGTGGCACAGCCAGGATTTTATTTAGGGGGGGGCGACCTCACAAAATGCTACGAAATAGATAACGCTTTCGGCGATGTCGATAATTTGGTATAGCGATGCTTTGGGAGATCCCATAGCGGATCCATGTGCCTGAACAGAAAAACTACCCCCTCTCTCTCCCACGATTACTGATCAGTAAATAATGTCACGAAACGATGATGTTCTCGACATTTGGGAACATTTTAGTTCAGGAGTACGGGCTGAAAAAGATCATGCTATCGTCTGTCCAAATCCAAGGATTTTCAGAGCTTCAAGGAACGCTAAACAATACCCAAACGACCCAAACTAGTTATCTCTTACCAACCCGGATTTCTGGATCCATACCTGGCCCAGTACTTCCTCTGCGATGTCCATGATATTAGCAACGCATTCGCATTCAGCATCCTATTCGCTCTGCGTTATTTTCACTGCGGCCGCTATCAGTGGCGATTGCGGGGCCACCCGTCCGAGCCAACCAGACTCGCCGCATCCATCTGGACTTGCAAGGCGCCTTCCGGAATAAGAAGAGATTCTTCGGTACATTGTAGACGGCCATATGTTCAAGGTCGGAGCCCTTATGACTATGCTGGCGCCCCTCTGGACTAGGGAGGTTCCCCGCTGGAATAGGGAGGCGCTCTTCGGGGCATCGCATACGATGTATCGAGGAGCGCCTAGCATCGATAGTATTTAATAGTGTATATGCGATACTATTCAATATTCTTACATAATTACATAATATAACATTGGAACCAGCTGCCAGAAACCGTTGTCAGTAGCAGCACACTGAACATCTTTAAAAACAGCATAGACACTCATTATAAGAAAAGAGGGCTTGCTTTTCGGTATTCCAGGGAGGGCTGATTGACGGATTTGGTGGGCAACTGGTTCAGTGTCCAGAGTGCAACCAAGAAGGGCCCTTGTGGCTCATAGATGCACTGATCTTTTATGTCTTTATGTCTTATGTCTAATTAGATACCCAATAAATGACGCTTAGAGTACACCAAAATACAGGTCATCAGTATATAATTAGATACATCAGCCCAATGACTTTTACGAAGAACCATGTTTGCGGGTTATTACGTCGGTCATGCGCATGCCCCTACAACACCGGGCTAATCACATTGCATAGTTAGCTATTGGGGTTTAGGGGCGCTTCAACTACAGAAGTCATGTAGCGCCCCACCACATTGCATAGCTTTCGCTGTATAACCGCGAAAAAAACATGCCTCCTCAACCGATACTTCCATGACAAACACGTCGTTCTATCGGTGATAAAAATGCACGATTTTGCCACCCCTGACTGCGTACCATTATGGGGGAAATGACGCTCCCCAAAATTTCGTGCTCCTCCCCCAAGGTACCGGCGCGCTTCAGAGATTGCATGCCCTCTACTCCGCTTGGTGAACTTAAGACACCGCAGAAAAGGAGCAAAGTGTAAGCTATAAAAATGGACGGCATTTGCAGAGAATATACGGAAAAGTGGCCAAGCGTCACAATAATCGCTGTGTCCAGGAACGGAACAGAACATAAACGGAGGACCACTTTTGTTCCCTCTTGTGATAGGTCCAGGTCACGGGTGTTGATTTCTGAAAATTATTGAGGGGGTAAAATATGAAGACTATCTTCAGGCCTAAATGGATTGGGGGGGGGGGGGCATACTGCATAGGGTTCCATGTTAGAAGTTTAAATTATTGGGAGGAGCGACAAAGCCAACATCGAGGGGACACTTGCCCCCTCAAAAGTATATAAAACAACACCCCCTGGTCCCGGTTAACCCTCGCAGTACGAAGGGCCACTTTGACCACGCTGCGATTTTTCCGAGGTACCTCCTGAATCGTTTATATCACTTTGAAAGTTACCCTCCAGCAATTGATGATCGCACATGGTGTCAACAAATTTAGTTGCAATATCTTCAGATATTGGAAGTAGAGCCGGTCAAAACCAGATCACCCCATCTCAATACGATTTTTTTAGGTACACCCAACATATTTTTCGCAAACGAACCAAACGAGATACAGTAAAAGGTGAAATGTTTGATTGATTGATTTGTTATTTGGGTTTAAGGGCGCGCCGACTACAGGGTCATTTGGCGCCCATAAAAGGTGAAATGAATGCACAAACAAATGATTAAGGAAAAACAGAAATTAAAATGTGACCTTGTGCTAAGTCGCGAAGTCAAATACGGTTTAAATTAGAAATGTCTGTTCATCTTGAAAGAAACTATGGCTAATTAATATTTTTTGAAAACAAAACAGTAATATATGTGATTGCCAATCACGTCCTCTTGACCTGTCCAAAGTTTCAGAATCGACATCACTTCATATCACTAATATATGATCTGAAATGTCGCGAGAGTGCATGCATTGCATGCTGTCTGGAGGCTAAAATATAGACAATGCAAAGAGAAATAGCTAAGCCAGGGCAATTTTGGTGACGATATCATTCCTGATGAGATCGGTGTAACCATAATAGTGGAGGCACCCTGAAGCCCGAATAACTAACTTCATTTCTAATGTGACTGAAGTCTCCAACTTCGAGTTGGAAACTTGTAATATTTTCTTATAACTTATCAACACAGGTTGAAAATATTTCGTTTTTCAGTAGTGGCCCCATTACCTTCCCCTGTGCGCGATCTATTCCGAAAACTGCAATCTTCAACAGTTCACCAGATATTTTTGGGTATTTGACTTGCTTGTCTAACTTCAAACGTCTAACTAAAAGCAAATCTAACTCTTCTGCTTACTTAAAACCAATATTGAAGCCGGAAATCGCGTTTGTTTTAAGACCAGGGTCCAAAAACTACGGAGAAGGTGGGTGACCAACTACACCTAGACATGCTTGACGCGCAAGGCGAAGCAAAATAAATAGATAAAATGGGCCAACCAACTCTGCAAGTTCATTGAGGGAGCTGCATAATGTTGGCTAACCGCATCTCTCCATCTTGCTTCAAACAAAGGTTAGTATGTGGGAGGGTAAAAATGACCCCGCACTACGAGGTGTATACAATTACCCTGCACTGCAAGGGGGTGGCAGCGATGAGACCAGTGCCGTGCCGGTGAGACGGACTGCTGTTATTCATATATTATAATTGTTCAACTCTGTAATGGAATACGATTCTCCTATTACTACTAATCTAAACTGAGAATATGGACCACAAAATCGGCCAAAAGGGAATCAACATGTGGTTACGGGTGGATGTCACACTTCAGATATATCTTGTTGCTTGCACTGGAACTTCCTTGTCAAGCGCTCTGTGGCATTTTCTTGGCCTCTTTATCGTATTCGAAGTGCAAGCCTACAGAGCCACCCGTCCTCCCACCGTCTGGTGTCTGGTGGCGACGCGACTTGCCGTCCTCCCACGGTAAAACACGTCGCCAGGCGTCCCGGCCCCTAGCATGCATTGACCACTGGCAATGCTCCTTTCACACATCCTTCCCTTCCGTTCAATCGTGCACCTACCGGCCGGCAACGTAGAACAACACCTGCTCTTAAACTAAATGTATTGCGAAGCGACAGCAAGCGTAACGAATTTCCAACCGTAGATGTGTCGGGTATCAACCGTGAATTACCCAATGACCGAATCCAAATTACCGGTTGACACCGCCCGACTTTCGATGAGGGTCCCAAAGTAGCTCCCCAAGCTGAATGCCATCAGCAGGCCAAGCAACAGAAGCCTTCGTGGTGCGGCCGGGGCCGGCGGGTGCGTCCCTGCTGGACGGCACGCACGGCGGCCGACTGGTGATGTCGACAGGGCGTCACGGGTGCCGCGACCGCCCCCTGGGTCGGCTCGTGCTCGCGCCTCGCCGCGGCGCGCCGCCACCCTCCTCCGCCACCAGCTGGCGTACATACAGGCGCGCCCCCGCTCTCTCGCCGCGCGCTGCCGGGCGGGCGCGGGTGGGCTGCTCTCGCTCCAGTCGTCTCGATCTCGCTCTCTCTCTCTCTCTCTCTCCACGTGTGGGTCGGGTCGGCCGGCGCCCGGGGAGCGCCCGGGGCGCCGCTCAGGCCGCCCGCCCTCGCTCCGGTGGTGGTTCGGCGCTGCGCCGTTCGGTAGTCGCGTGCTGCAGGGCGCTGCGGTGTTCAGGCCGCGCGCGTCTGGCGGTCTCGTCCTTGGCCGCGGGTATCGCTGGCCGGGCCGTCCTCTCGTGCCGCTCGTCACCTCAGTACGGCTGTGGGGCGCGGACACACGGTCAGGGCCGCAGCACTCAGCACGCCGCCTGCCGACCACCCGACACACGCCAACAGGCCAAATTAATACGGTCGCCATTCTCTAACAGTGGATGTGTGTAGAGGGCCAACATTCGAGGCATGATGGCAGCGTGCGACCCAAAATTACCACGCAAACGTCGCTGAACGGTAGGCAATTCACGCCCTCCGAGAAATGCACGACTCGTCAAACAGTGAGGCCTCTTCAGGTGTCCGGGCGGGCAAGCGGCAATTACTGGCTTCACTGTCGAATACGTCCACACATGGGGTGAGGGAAAATGATATAGCTCATCATTTCTTAACCTTTTCCGATCTCAACACCCACTGTAGTCAGGTCTGGACAGTCCAGCACCCCACCATCTGGCTACAGGGACCACAACTGCTACACTGCAAAACAAGTAGGAGCATTACATCTCCATTACTCAAACATCTGTGAATGTCAATATTTCCCCGGAAAGGTTCAAGAGATCTGGAGCATGGGCACAATTTAGAGCCAATCAATAATATTTGGCGCCAAACGGCTGAATAACCATGCCAAAGGTACCCAAATGATACTTCGCATCCCCACTGGAGACACCGGTTGCATCTTATGTGTACCGGCTGCCTAACGGTGCAGTACGATGGGGTTTGGTTAGTGGACCTAACGCACCGTACTGCACATGACAGAAGCCTTTTCCAGCACCACTAAAATCGATTTCAGCAGTTCCTGGGGTGCTAGCAACTTAGACTAAGCAGCTGATTCAGCTGAAGAACCATTTTCTCAGTAGAAAACGTTCCAAGTCCCTGCTATATGATCGCCAGGCTCATATATGAGTATGCGATACACACAGCCGGCAAGTACCTCAAGATTATCAGTCCGTTGGCTACATTCCAAAATACTTCCAATTCACGTTGTCTTAAAACGGCTTGAGATCATCTTGAGATCTTGAGAAAATATGAATCAGCAGATGAAAAAAAAAATATGTTGGTACGCAACTAGATGTCACTTCACTAGTCGCCTTCTCATTTTCTCAAAGCCAGATGTTCACCATGAATGCGTCAAAACAGCGCCACCGACCGACACGGCCACACGCCGGCACACATCACCTGCGAGAACTGGGCGCCCTGTGACGCGCCCGGCAGGAAGGCGCTGCGGTCGCCCTGGTAGGTCGAGTCCTGCGACAGCAGTCCATCCGCCTGCGAGTGGAACTCGCCCATCGCGTACGGGTCCTGCGACAGCTCCGGCTGCGACAGGCCCGGCTGCGACAGGCTGAACCCGCCGCCCGGCTGCGACATCGACTGCGACACACGGCAGGGCCAGTTAATTGCCCGCCAGCACAGCGGCACCACGGCACGAGGCGGGCCGCACCCGCACCAACACCGGCTGGTGTGGAACGGTGACTGCGACCTGACGTGTGACTTACTAAACTACTGGACAACACGCTGAACTAGTGCTGAGATCACTGGAGTAGACTGTAACCTCACGTATGACGTGCTAAGCTACTGGACAACACGCTGAGCTAGTGCTGAGATCACTGAAGTAGACTGTAACCTGACGTATAACGTTCTAAGCTACTGGACAACACGCTGAGCTAGTGCTGATATCACTGGAGTAGACTGCAACTTGACGTATGACGTGCTAAGCTACTGGACAACACACTGAGCTAGTGCTGAGATCACTGGAGTAGACTGTAACCTGACGTATGACGTGCTAAGCTACTGGACAACACACTGAGCTAGTGCTGAGATCACTTGTAGTAGCACGTTCTGCTGTACTGACCGATCAGGAATACATATCAGGCACCAATGGCTTTTTGACATTGACGATGTTGTGACAACGCGATTCTATATCAGTAATTTTTTAAGAAAATATGTACCAGTAAATCTGTGGGACAGCTGGATAACCAAATACATGGGTACATCTGTTGTTCTCATACGAAATGTTCCGGACGCAGGCTGTGTTGCTGTAGACCCTTGTGTGCGGCCTCACCTGCGACATGTTCTGTGTGAGTTGGACAGCTTGCTGCTGGGTGTACTGGGTTCCGTCCTGGCTGTAGCCCTGCTGCGACAGGCCCTGCGAGTTCTGCGAGCCGACACCGGTACTGGGCCGGCCCCCGCGGCCCCGGCGGGCTCCACCTCGGCCACGGCTCGAGTCACGTGCTGCCGACATCCCGCACAGTCACACGTACACGAGCACATGCATACACCCGTGTCCACCCACAGGCGCCAGCAGGAGGGCAGCACCGGGACAAGTACCCATCACAAGAAACCTGCTAAACTGTAGTGCTGGGATACATCTTTCGTAGGGCTTTGTATAGCCACTCACGTACTACACACGACTATGTCTCATGAAAGCCTAAAAATCAACATACACCAAAATTACCTAAATATTCGTAGCACCATGTAGGGACACCACATATACATAACCAATTTCTTCAGTAATGGGCAAATCGCCCATTACTGTCTAATCGTCAATTACCATTTGGAAAGCCCCGAACAAACACAATTCCTCAAAAGTAAAAACCGAAGAAGTAGAAATCATACAAAATTGCTTTTACTATCACATTAATTACGATAGTGTAGAACATAAAAAGTAAAATATACCAAACCATAATAATAGCATACGAATGCATGCAGTTGGTTATAATATAAAACGACATTAAACAATAATACGAACAGGAATAGTAAAAAAATAGTATGAATAGATGCGACACAATAACACGCCTACTGCAAAAGTACGATTATTAATTAGGCCACTGCCTGTGGCTAAGAATAGCTAACCATTTTGGTCAATGAAAAAAACTTAAAATATAGTAGGATTACATTACGATAACATAGGATTATGATACGATAAAATAGGATTACATTTGAGCTTGTTGTAAACCAATGTGAGCTGGACATGATGACGCTATATCGTCTAGCTGCCAAGTCAGCCCATGAACTGATAGCATAGATCTGGAATCCCTAGACGCAAGTAAAGGCAGTAAACGACGCCAGCATGTCGAATGCCGATTGCACGCATCATTGTGATTGGCAGGTTGGTTATTGGTTTTACGACACGTCGACCGTTGAGTCATGTAGCGTCGCCAATCTCTCACGCCGATTGGTCGCGGGCGAAGAGTAGCGACAGGTGAGACTCGAACCCACAACCTTTCGATTGTGAGACGAGCATCTTACCCCTAGACCACTCGTTCCCTTGTGATTGGCAGGCAATAGACGCTCAATTATAGCTGTCCGTACGCTACCACTCTGCCTGGGCAGTTGCCACTTACCCTGCATACTCTGCTGGTGCTGGTTGAAGAAGCGCGGCGGGATATGCGACATGTTCATGAACATGCTGACCGGCAGGGAGACATTGAGCGCCGCCTGCGCATGCTCCGGCGAGATGTAGCCCATCGGGTCATGCTGGCGGGAGAAGTCCACCATACCCATGCCTGACCGGGGCGGATACAGGCCGGGTTAGCACCGAATATGTCTCCACATGATTGGTTATTGTTTTTTTTACGACACGTCAACCGTTGAGTCATATAGCGTCGCCAATCTCTCACGCCGATTGGTCGCGGGCGAAGAGTAGCGACAGGCGAGATTCGAACCCACAATCTTTCGATTGTGAGACGAGCATCTTACCCCTAGACCACTCTTCCCCTGTCTCCACATGAAGAAGCACGCAGACGCAGGGCTAAAAGAGCAAAACCCTTGAGAACAACATTCAACATTACCACGCCATGATACGCTAAGTAATTGACAATAGATAGCTCTTCTCGCACACAAATACAACAGCCTTGAACGAAATCGGAACAAATATATCCCAATCTGGGGAATCGCTAAGTCACTTCGCGTATATGTACACAGATATGGTGTCATAAGACAAGCATTACCGCAAGCAACCCCCCTCGATCGTGTTCATTATCGACTCTATCTCTTATATGGCACGACTTAATGGACATCCTTATTCCTCACCTAAGGTAAATTATCGGAGAAACTTTAGGGGTTCAGCTATAGCTACAGCTCTAGAGAACAATGCGCTGACATCTCGATTGATGAAAAACCTACATCCTGTTCGCAAATGGTATCACTTCACGATTACGATGAAGTTCGTAAGATAAGCGCCTTTCACTTCAACAGACAATTTTTTTTAGGATTAAAGGACTTCACCATCCACTATGCATAGTAGCATCGAGGACAGCTAACAGTCAATTGCCCCAACAACACCCGATCAATACCCTCTTCTGTGGTGTCGACTAGGCTGCAATTACGATATTAATGGCTCGGATAACGCTCTGAAATACTGCCACAGCTATCGCAACTTCAGCATACTCGGAATAATTTATCTCACAGTAACATAACTGAGGTCACGAGAGTCCGCTGCGTGTGCGGGCGGCTGTCGCAGACCCACCTCGTCCCATGTAGGGGTTGGCCGACATGCCGTTCATCTGGCCGCTGCGGTCGTACATGCTGCCCGGCACCATGGCCTGGCGCGCGTCGTACGTGGTCGTCCGCATGAAGTGCTGGCCCGGGTTGAGCGTGTTCACCAGCGTGCGCGGCTTGGCGAACTGAAACGGCGAGAGAACGGCCATCAGCTGGAGCAGTCTAGGTGGAGTGTGGCCTCACGACAGGAGAGGGCGTGTGATGCTCAGACTGCGAGTGACATGGTCAGTGAGAAGCCACTAACGGCCATCAGCTGGAGCAGTCTGTGTGGAATGTGGCCTCACGACAGGAGAAGGCGTGTGATGCTCAGACTGCAAGCGAGGTCAGTGCGAGGTCACCAAAATTACATGTTGAACGTTATCGACGCTACGAGTGTCCCGGTCTCTAAAAATACTTCGACCTGAGGCTTTTGAGATGCATTGAATTGCAAGTCTCCTTCAGCACCGCCAATAAGTAGTGCAGACTGGTCGAGCTACTAATCAGGCGACAAAAACGCAAGTCCTTCGATTCACGAGCGAAGATCTAACCACAGAACCAACGTGATGCCTTGGTAACATCTGCCACGTGAGACATGGAGCATATTTTGCTCATGATCCATTCCGTACACTGGTGTTAAGGGAAACAAAAATTCACGTGGGACACCCGCAGACTAACTGCATCTGTATCACCACTGTGACCAACGACGGATTCAGAAACGACCCCCCCCCCCCAATGGCCGTCCGCGTCAGCCCACCTGTATCATGGACTCCTTGAAGCTGTTGAGAGTGCCCTCGACCAACACCTTCTGCTCCTTATAGAAGGTGAGGAGGTGGTTCCAGAGCGGTTGCTTTGATAACACCTTCGGATTTCCGATGATGATGAGACCGAACCTGTACACAGACATAATCAAACCAGTGCAAACCACTCAGCAACAGCAATCGGAGAACCCACTATCAGCCAAGTGACACGATGGGAAGTTGAACACACGGCGCCGATAGGAACTGAAAGTAACCACTCAGAAAAGGAAATATACTCAGATTGGAATAAACTACTTCTACACTACCATGAAGTGCTCGCACTACTATTGCCACGTTAGCTCAGCTGGTTGGCGAGCTGGTCTGCATTGATCTACTCTGTCCTGGCAAGACAGGGTTCGAGTCGCTTCACTCGCTCGCATTTAGGCCCCCGCTGAGAGTGTCAGTTGGCAGCTGGCCCGATAAGGCTGGGGACAAGCTGACCGTGTCGGTGCAGTGACGGTACGTTAAACTTTCGGTCAACATTCTGCCATTTAACCATAATTCATGGATCAGGTGGTGGGACCGGGGTTCACGCAGCAAGCTCTGCTTAGCAATAGGACCCTGGTCCATAAAGCCACCCCAGTAGGAATTCTGACTAAATACAGATAATAAATAAAAAAAGGTAATTTTGCTCAGAGTGAAATGCATTCTCACAAAAACCCGCTGTCAGCGATGCAATTTCAATAGCCAATCAGTGTCAATGTCTCGTAAGGCTATGCAATTAGTCGATCGCAAGCGTAGCATCGTGAACAGCGTCAGACCGTGACGCTAGAGCCGCCCCCCCCGACTGACTTGGCACGGGTGAGTGCGACGTTGAGGCGACGCGGGTCGTTGAGGAAGCCTATTCCCTGGTGCTCGTTGGATCGCACACACGACATGATGATCACATCCTTTTCGCGGCCCTGCAACACCACAGTCGCGTCACATCAGTCAGCTGACACAACACAACAGCTGAGTTACATCATCCAGATGGTACGACACGTCGCGTCAGCCAGCTGGTACAGCACATCGCGTCAGCCAGCTGGCACAACACAACAGCTGAGTCACGTCAGCCAGCTGGCACAACACAACAGCTGAGTCACGTCAGCCAGCTGGCACAACACAACAGCTGAGTCACGTCAGCCAGCTGGCACAACACAACAAATGAGTCGCGTCAGCCAGCTGGCACAACACAACAGCTGAGTCACGTCAGCCAGCTGGCACAACACAACAGTGTGCACACAGGAGGCCCGGCAGCAAGTGGTGGTGACGCCTTATAGCACGAACATCTCTGCCTGGCAATACATAAATCAATAAACATCGAACTGACTTGACCACCCAGTTTGCATAGCCCCGAACGCAGGAGCAGCTAGTGATCAGGCGCCAGAGTATTTGCAGGCATAACAAACATCTCAGCCAGATTAAAGCCAAGGGCTCGGTTAAGACAGCCGTCATGCTTGAGTAGGTAATCGTTTCAAAGGGACAGTGCAGCACACTGAAAACAATTACCACTGCAACATCCCGACAACCAAAGTTCACAAATCATCTAGTCCCTCGGCACGCATACAACCAGTCGGCTAGCCCACTCAAGTCAGTACACCGGCAGCCACCAGGGCAATGGACGCGTCCGGCCGACCACCACGCCACCACCCGGCAGCCGCACGCACCTGGAAGGCGTCCACGCTGGCCACCTCCACCTCCTGGTAGAGCTTGGCGTGCAGACTGCCCTGGTACTGCATGTTGGTGACCAGGTAGCTGCGCTGGCCCTCGTACGGCGTGATGACACCGATCTGCTCCGGCTTCAGGCCAGACTTGAGGAAGCGGGTCACCACCTGGGGCACGCGGGCGGGTGATCGGAGCCGTCAGAGACGGCTCGAGCTGTTTTGAACCCGAGCCCGAGCCCGAGCCCGAGCCCGTGCCAGAGTCAGTGTCAGGGGGATCTGTGCAGAGCCAGATGGCGCCCGTGTGAGGGTCCGCTTAAGGGAGACTCTTTTCCAGATCAGTGTCAAAGTGGTCCCGTGTCCGTGACTGTGTCAGGGTTCCGTGTCAATGCCAGGGGGTTAAGTGTCATAGTCGGTGTCAGAGGCAGTCTCGGATTCGGGTCACTGCCTGAGGCGAGTCACATGCTTGAATCAGAACCAGAGTGATTCAGAGTCCGTGTCGGTGTCCGAGGCGAGTCGAGCTCCGGCTCTATCAGCCGTCTCCCCTTTTGGCTCCCCAGCTATTTGACAGAGAATAAATATTTCATGCAACAAACAAAACGAGCCGATATCGTCACCAACACACCGGACGAGGCTCTAACAGCCGACCTGCCACCGCACCCTGGGCCGCTGCGACTGAGGCGAAGTGCGACGTCACCCACCTTCTCGACGTTGGCCGCCTCGGTGCGGTTGAGGTAGGAGGTGCCCGAGCCGGCAATCTCCTCCTGGCCGGACGTCACGAAGAAGAACATTGGCGTGTCTGGCTGCGGCCACGGGAAGTCGGCCACCCTCAGCTTACGCTCGTCTGTGAGCCACCCGAGACACCGGTCAGGGCGACACTGACACAGGGCACGGCGTCTACAGACCGACGTCACGCCGCGATGTCATGGCAACCGGACGGCACCGGCTCGCTGACTGGCGAGCCGCTCGAGACACCGGTCAGGGCGACACTGACACAGGGCACGGCGTCTACAGACCGACGTCACGCCGCGATGTCATGGCAACCGGACGGCACCGGCTCGCCGACTGGCCATGCCGGACAGGCCGCACAAGTCCGACCATGTCCAACTGGCTACCCAGGTCCCGCCGTGCCGGACAGGCCGCACACAAGTCCGGCCATGTCGGACAGGCCGCACACAAGTCCTGGCCACGTAACCTCCACCAGATGGTTGGTTATTGGTTTTACGACACGTCGACCGTTGAGTCATGTAGCGTCGCCAATCTCTCACGCCAATTGGTCGCGGGCGAAGAGTAGCGACAGGTGAGACACTTACCCCTAGACCACTCGTCCCCTTCCACCAGATGTCACATGTCAGCGCAACACCTCAAACGACGATACATACGCACACCAAATGCCCGAATCGACACCGACATTTCCGATAAGCCTGTAGACAGGACCATCACGAGTTCCGAAGACATCACGGCGAATGGTGCCGCGCCGCACCAGCCTCACCTGCGACGACGCCGTTCTGAAGGCTGCCCTCGTAGAAGAAGTCGGAGGGGAAGCGGCTGAGCGCCGGGTGCATGCGGTACTGCACCTCCAGCCTGAACGGTCGGATGCCGAGCACCACCAGACGCTCGAACAGCGACTGGGAGAGTCCTGCTCGAGCCGCTCTCTTGCACATCACCACCGGCCCCAGCTGGCAATGGTCTCCCACCAGGATCAGCTGTCGGCCGGACCGCTTCATTACACCAAACTCGCCGACAATTACAACTGACCGTCGGCTGATTGGCTGGTTGGATATTGGTTGTATCACGGGTCGACGTCTTTGATCATATGGGGTCGCCAACCGGTAGCACTGGTAGCACTGGTAGCACTGGTAACACGGCAACTGGTAGCGGGTGAAAAACCGACAGGTGATATTCGAACCCACAACCATTCGGTTAGGAGACGAGCATCCACCCCTACAATATATCGGCGGACACCCGTGCAAAAAAAAACGCCACGCAAAACATCATAATATCATAAGCATCCTGGTATCACAACCTACATCACATCCCGGAATCACAAATAGTCTTATAAAATATGCCACATGACAGACCAAAGCACCGCACAGTCGCGTAACCTAACCAGCTGCCAGTCTGGTGCAGGCTGCTGTGTAGAGGCTAGTGCATACTACACGCATCAAAACACAACACAATATCAGAGAGTTAATACCCTACCACAAATTCTCTTTACATCTCAAGTCCATCGCAACACTAACAACACGCCCGGCGTGCTTCTCCCACATCGCAGCTGACCTGCGGAGGACGTACACGGAGCTCACAGTGCCGTAGATATAACACAGATGTACCTTTCCCCAGAGCACCACTGCCCGCGCAATCGTAACTCTATGAAAATGCAGCATAATGGTTGATCAGCGGAGCTTTACAAAGCGCCAACTGCAAAAATTCGCGTGGGCCCCATGTCACACACGTTCATAGAACGAAAGTGAACCGTGTAGAGGTGCAAATACAGTGAGTGGGGTTCAAAGCGTTAATCGAGACCAACAGACAGTGCACTGCGAGATCTGCACAGCGTTGACGCCCTTATGATCTGGACCGGGCAGCTGCAAGGCCCTCGACCAGCCAGGGTCCATGTAATGTATGATAGGCGTAGGACCCAGCTCGGCAGCGGGGGTCCATATAATGTGTAATAGTGCAGGGTTCAACTCGACAGCAGGGATCCATGTGATGTGTAGCAGCTCAGAACCCAGCTCGACAGCGGGAATCCATGTGATGTGTGGTAGCGCAGGACCCAGCTCGATTGAGCACAGCTCCTCCCGAGCCCGTCACTCCACACGACGAGACGCAGCGACCATGGCCCGCGCACTGACCTGCTTGGCGCCCAGCACTACGGGCACCATGCACTCGGGCTCGGTGGCCTGCATGCTCTCGTCGATGAGGATCGACTGGAAGCGGAGTCGGGCCAGACGTGGGTCTCCGGCGCCAACACAGGTGCAGCAGATCACGTCAGCAGCCTCCAGCAGCTCCTGCAGGTCAGGTCAGGTCAGTTGCCACAAACAATGGATTCTGATCAGGTCAGGTTGGGCAAAATCACACTATCCACCAACAGTGTCTCTTTTAGTCAACTAACAAATCAAATGATATAAAAATCGAGAACAACATCAGCCTCACACATTTTACAATAAGACCATGATATCATGCTGCTCGACTCAAACGAACGCCTATCACTTATCTTTCGCCCACATGTGCGCAGTATAGCTTGACATGTCCTCGGTATACGCCTTACTACCATATGGATGGGTCAGTCACCACGGCGCAGCTCCCATCATTTCGTTTAGAATTCGAGATAGTAAACGCAGAGCAGAGTACATTCGGCCCACCTTTTCTGCTGTCTTCTTCAGGATGCGGTAACGCTTCTCATCGGCTGCAGACAACTCGCCAGCCTCGTCCATCAACTGCTGCAGCTTCTGCAGCTCCCCAGAACTGGAACACGTCACAGGCCAGGGTGTCTTAGCCGCTGCAGCTTCAGTAGCTCCACAAAAAATGAAACACTTCGCAGGTCAGGCGTCCAACAGCTGCTGCCATGGTTGTGAAGAGCATTGACCCGACCCAGTGGCGGTTTGGTGTTTGGAGTGGGCAACTGAAAGCAAAAATCGAACTTGGGTGGTTTAATTATTTAAAAATTTTCCCACATGAAAAAAATCCTAACAGCGCTTACGCATTACGAGGTGTCATTTTTGTATTGGCTCGGCAAACTAAGAAACGTGTGCTAGCATGCTTGGTGGTAAATTACAATAATTACCAGAATTACATATGGGTCTTGTGTGAATTTTGTGGTTAAAACAAAAATAAAATCAATAAACTAATTCGTTCTTCAATTACTATTTTTACTCCGTGCCCAGATGCTCCTGAGTTTCTGGCTGCTGAATATTGGACCATGGGCCCACACGCACGTTATGCTGGACCTAACCCAGACAGGGTCAGATGCCGACACCTTTGTTTCTTCACGAAAACGAGACTATAAAATGTCACATCTGCTTCGCTGGTGTAAATATTGGCGCTGGATCTGAACTCCACGGTTCTTCTCCAGAGAAAGTGCATACCGAATTTAAAACATCATCTGATATGCACTGGGGTGAGTGACTATGAAGCCACTGTCAGTTGCAACTTGACATGACCCTATAATATTTGCCACAGGTTGTGAGACCAGTGCGATCGGTAGTAATCTAGTGCTAAAATGTTCGTCTCAAATTGAGTCGACTAGGATTCGCCTCAATGGCGTTAAAAAAATGAATCAGGAAACTGGCAACGTCGCCACCCCCACACACACTTATCTCAGTGACTGTGCGTCTAGCTGTTGACATTAGCTAACCCCAGTCGGGCCGGGAATGGATGACGAACCCATCGGGCCGGGGATGGATAACCAGCCTCAGTCGGGGATGGATGACGGCCGTCGGCTACAACCCCAGCTGTCAGGGATGGTATACCCCAGTCGGGCCGGGAATGGATGACGAACCCATCGGGCCGGGGATGGATAACCAGCCCGTCGAGCCGGGGATGGATGACGAGCCCGTCGGGCTACAACCCCAGCTGAGTCAGGGATGGATGACCAGCCCGTCGAGCCGGGGATGGATGACGAGCCCGTCGGGCCGGGGATGGATGGCCAGCCCGTCGAGCAGGGGATGGATGACGAGCCCATCGGGCTACAACCCCAGCTCAGTCAGGGATGGATGACCAGCCCGTCGGGCTCCTCGACGGTACCGCGGCGGTGAGCACGCCGACATGGAAATACATGTACAAGCGGCATCACTGCACACCTCGTAACCTCAGCACCGACTTCAAGTAAAATATTTTATGACCTTTTCTGACAGCTCCATCGTTGGTGTTTTTAGTTGCTTCCTAGTGCACACGATTCACGAGTTAGAAGAGGTTGGTCATCTCCTGACCCGGCGCGGATAAGGCATGCCTCGTGTTCGGAGGCCTTCTCAAAATAATTTTGACCGAGGGCCATATCCATTGCCTATTGCGGAGGTCAACTCTCGGACCCACCTGACTAGTTCTTCCCATCAATGATGGAACGATGGAGAATGGCCGTTAACTGACGAGTCATAACCGTGGCTGATGGACACTGTCTCCCCAGGATGTCGGAGGAGGGCATGGAATGTAGCTTTATTTACCCTGACCTAACCTCAATGTGACCTGGGCAAGGCTAACCAAACCTAGCATAGCACAGCCTAATGCAAACAGATGTGGATGGCGTTAGAACATGAGGATGTGTTGAGAGATCATGGTGGCATGCATTGACATGCAGTTAACTGATTCCATAGGTATTGAAGCATATGTTTTGAACATTATAGGTATTGAAAGATTATTGGATTCAGGTAGATCCCAGACATACTCACATACGTGGCACGTGCAAAATCCTATAGATGTTTTTGTATGTGATGAAAAACCCAGCTAAAACTCCACATCAACAAAAAAAAGTCAGGAAAACACCAGACATGTTGCCCCAAAACAGGTTTTGGGATAATTGACCAAAAGCAGGGCTTTCCACAACCTTGGCTGCTGCAGCTTCTGCAGCTCCCACAGCTGAAACACGCCACAGGACAGGGTGTCCATCAGCTGCTGCAGCTTCTGCAGCTATCAAGAACTGAAATACGTCATAGGTCAGGGTGTCCATCACCTTTTGAAGCTTCTGCAGCTTTGAAGAACTAAAAACACGCCTGAGGTCATGCCATCCATGATCTGCTTTACTATATACAGCTGTTGAGAGCTGCCAGCAGTGCTTCACCTGAGCGGACATGATACAACGGACACGCTGAAAACGACGACGAGCCGAGCTGGCATCACATGGCCATTACCCTGAGAACACCACGATCTTGAGACTTGAGACACGACGATCACGACTCGCCGTAAGACAAGGATTGGGTCGACACCCAGCCAACGGTTACAGAGCTGGCCGTGGTTCGTGACTGACCTGGGCAGGTTGCGGACCTGGACGTGCAGGGCCAGGTAGGACACTGGGCTATCGATGGCCTCGCGGGACTTGGCGCAGACTCGCACCACCTTCAGTCCCGTCTGGTGGATCTTCTCAGTCAGCTGATCAACGGCGATGTTGGATGGCGCGCACACCTGTACAAAACCGCGCCAAATTTAGTGCGGTGCTACTATCCCTTTCTGCGATATATATATATATATATATATATATATATATATATATATATATATATATATATACATATATGCATGTGTGAGCATGGATACAAAGATAACTGTTTGCACATGAGACTGCATTTTGAACACAAATCAGGTGCAATATGCATAACTCCATTCAAGACACTAAGACTGTCATTCCACCGACTTTACAGAGATAAAGCAGAATTAACCTTCGTTTTTCATAAGTGGCATGGACGAGTACAACTGCACCAAACACGGGGTTAGAGGCGGAAGCGTGAATAGAGTAACACTGAAATATGCCGTAACATGAAACAATCTGTATGTTGACGAGCATGGGAATGCAGACATTGTGTATATTTGATTGTAATAACAAAACCATTAATCAGTTAAATAAACTTGTTAATGTGTGTAGGAATGGATATTCAAATAAATGAAAACAATTTCAATCACCATACAATTCCAGCTGTCCATTTAAATACTGGGAAGGAAGGGTCGGGTCACATATTGGGGAAAATGGCATATTCATGACAAACCAGAAAATTGCATACTGGAAAATTGTCATAGCTTCTGTTGATCAGGTACGAAATAGACCCATTGTGAAAGGCATCAGTTGCGCACAGTGGTATACAGTGAAACGTGTGGTATGCGATGACAGGAAATGGAAATTTCAGACGAGGGCAGGGCACACAATGGAGAGAAACGAGGGAGGATAGAAATAGAGCTGAAGACACGATGAAGCACGCTACAAATGACACCCAGCCTGGCAGCACCAGCTGTGACGTGTGGTCAGCCGCCTACAATTGCGGCACAACACACGTACCAGGACGCTGCCGTGCGTCTGCTTCACCAGGTGGTACACGATGGTGGCCGAGGTGACCGTCTTGCCGGTGCCCGGTGGCCCCTGGATCAGCGACAGCGGCCGCTGCAGTGCCGACTTCACGGCGAACACCTGGCGTGGCACACTGGTGTCAGGCAGACCGGAGGCGATGCACAACTCATACGACATAGAACAGCTTGGGCGCGCGCCTAGCACCACAGGCACGTCAGAGACATTAGCACTGACTTGGCAGAGACCGAGGCAGGAACGCCAGATTGGTAGCATGGACAACAAAACCAAGTTGACCATGAAGAATGTCCGCATGTCCACGCATCTCCGAAATTATAGAAAATGTTCCAGAAAGACGATGACAAGGCCCGATGGATGTACTAACATCAGACTACCCGAACATTATGAATTAATACCATTGGGATTATTACTGCGCCAATGTTAACACTATCTTATTCCCGATAAAAATAGCGGCAACACCAGCATGACGGCAACTGATAGTAAGTCTGCTTGCAGCTTACACGGCTGGCACAGGGCTGCACCGACCAACCCAACACTGGCTTACAGTCATGGCCCGGTACACACTGTTGCTGCAGTCCGACGACCGACCTGGGAGCGGTTGAGTTCCGGCAGGTTGGGCGCCGAGAAGTGTTTGGGCAGGTGGCAGCGGAAGAGCACCTCGTCGATCTCGTGCCCCAGCAGCCGGTGGTAGATGTAGGACGACACCGACTGGTCGTCCACGGCGAACTTCTTCAGCGCCGACTGCATCCTGTCGTGGTGAGACGTCCGCAGTGTCAGCCGTCATCAGGACATGGCACAACTCACGGTGCCTATGCCGACTGACAGAAAATGCACCCAATACAAGCCACAACTATTCAACAGATGGAAGTACGGCTTGACAACTGACATTTTGCGTTGTGGGGGCTCCAATAGCAATTACCCAAATCATGGATGTGCACCCTAAAGCTTCTACCAGTGGTCCCGCCATTGGACACATGGGCTAACGAATTATTTGTGCTTTGAAGTACGAAGAATCCGGACCACCCAGGAACCGAGTCTGCCCGTCATCCCACGAGCCAACTCACCTGTCGAACGACGTCGACTTCCACACGAAGTCGACCACGAAGTTGTGCGTGCACTCGAGCGGGATGCCCGAGTTGGTCTTGAGTTCGATCCCGACCTCGTCGCCGTGGTTGTCGGACACCTTGATGACGTGGCCCACTCCCGACCACGGCTTGTGCATCTCGCCCAGGTAGCGCACGCGCAGCTCGTCGCCGTGCATTACGCGCATGTCTGCCGCAGCGGAGATGCCTCATAATCAAGTGCATGAGCTAAAGTGTCTCCAAATTAGGCTTACCGGTTTTTATAAGTGGGTTGCACAAGAAAAACAAAAACAAACAAAGGCATGTTATATGGAAATCATGAACTTCAAAATCAGAAAACCAGCTTACGCCCCCCCCCCCCAAAAAGAAGCCAAAGTAGCCCGACCATGTGTTGATGATCATGTTCTTGAGCAAGGTGCATGAGCACCGATTGCTACTGGAACCTTGGGGCACAGACTTCAAACGACACTACCACTACTGAAAATGCCTATCAATGCTCACTTTGAACACTTGCAACACATGTCTTGCTCAGCATCCATCCGAAAAATTGGGTTGGTCATAAATCTTGAATTCTCATGAAGTCGGTCCTATGCCATCATATAGCCTTCAGCAGTTCAAACTATCGTTCAAATCCAATGCTTAGAGTTGGTTTTCAGCATTGAGCAAGTGAGCCTGTATGGTACAAGTTTGTTTCTGTAGTGATATTTCCGGGTTATGCTAAAACATTTTACACGCGATGTAGGGCAAATCGAAAGTTGACCATGAACATAGATGGGTTATTTTGAAGGAAAAGTGACACAAGCCAATAATCCTGCTTCGTCACGGTACACAGAACGGGATACGCCAACTCACCGCCGTCGGTTTTGGCCATGCTGAAATAGGCGATGGTCTTCTTGTTGAGTCCTTGATCCCAGCGCACCTCGATGTTGTCCTGCGTCTGAGACTCCTTCAGTTTCTTGTCATAGTCAGCCTCCAGCTTGACCAGTGGACCGAAAATGTTCTGATACTGGTAGCCATCCTCGTACCTATCGGAGTCAGATGCATGATACCTGCCATGGTCTGACAGAGAACCGACCTTGTGTCTCCCGGAGAGACATGGCATACCGAAGGCCATGAAGGACCAACTACCCCTGACGCGGGTGAACAGCTATCGCTCGATCCAGCGGTACAACCAGCGGACCAGTAACAAGCTAAGTGGCCAAACAGGTAGAGGATGATTTTGGCTCGTCTGACCTATACCATCGGGGGTTGGGTCACTGGTCCTGCCAGGACAAGTCGGCTTCAGGGAGCGGCACTCGATCCACGATGACATCGGCAATCTCATACAACAGATACTAGACAGGTGGAACTGGTAGCCGTCAGGTTCCACCAAAGTCGTCCAGCTACATCTGACTGAGACGGACTGGGGGGGGGGACAGCAACAACATGCATATAAATGATATAGACTAAATCAAATCAATGAAGAAAAAAAACACGGAAGCGTGCAAGCGCCCAGCAATTATCGGGAACAACTAGAAATCCACATACAATTATGGTCATCAAACTTGAATGATCAATTGGCACATGCCTGGTTAAATCACGAACAGGCTCAGTCAGTTTTCTCCTTAGTTATTTAGACTTCAGTACGCTTCGACCAGTCTATGTTCACTGGCGACCACCGGTAAGCTTTCTCAATAGTATCGCCAAAACATGCACTGTCAAACACGCTGCCTCTGGTCAGCACCTGAGCAAGACCTGGTTGGGTTCCTCATCCACACCGGGCTTCTCCAGGTCCTGGAAGGTGGCATCCACGTTGTCTTTCCACAGCTCCTCCAGCTTGTTTATCTGCTGTGCAGAGATTTGCCGAGCGCGCAGCTGTTCCTGCTCGGACGGCACCTTCACCAGCCACGCCAGGAAGCTGCGGTCCAGTATCAGCGGCTTCCACTGCTCCGGGTCCCTAGAAACACCAGCACATCGTGTCAGCAGGTGATCACTGACAGCATAGCACCAATGGTTGCAGCAGGCCCTTAACAAGTTCAGTCCACATTGTGTAACCCTTTATACTTGGGAAAAAGCCTCCATTGATGAGCAGCATGCACCCAGATTCCTGATAAACTAGATGACTCTTATAAACTGCTCTGTCCAAGCATCCACACATGACATAATCCACATCCATCCCGCGGATACATGCCAGCATCCAGCGACACGTATTGGTGCCCTACCTGTACCTGGTATTAGTTTTCAACAGCCAGACAGAATTACAGTGATGTGTCTATCACAAGTGGCCGACACAGGAGCTAAACTAGGTGGTACATACGGCGCAGCTTTATGTTTTACAAACCCGACGATACGATGTATTAGCGACAAGTGTATTGTGGATGGTCCAAATATATGCATCAGTCCGAGTCTGAATTGAGGCAGCAAAGTTAACTGTGAAAACAAGAACAGAACTTCTGGAAAGAGCTTCCTCCATGGAATGAATGGCTGCCACATACATTGACCTTGCGCACTGATTTTGTGTGAGTGTCATTGTGTTTGCAATTCCTAAATCAAGCAATTCATGCCTATGTATACAATGAAGTCAACTATACAAATCTGAATTCATAAATTGCAATGCATAGTGGTATTATGCTGTGTAATATCACGAGTTAAAGTGTGAAAGAAACAGAGAATGAATACAAATACATAGCGTATTCGTTGCTACATTTGGTGGCATTGCTTTCTCCGATTCTCTCAATATACAAGATCAGTGTGGGGCGAGAGAGTTCCCTCCTCCTCCGGACGACGGCAGAACCACTCACCAAAGCCCAGCAGTGACAAAGTGCGCAAAGAATGAAGAGAAAGGTAGCGCGAGAGGGATGTAACGTGTCAACAGCGGGATTATTTGTTGCCATTTTCAGCCTTCGAATAACCATCATATATCATACACACCCACTCTATGACCTGTACCCCCCCCTGTTATCTGTGGAATGATCAGCCATGCACCTTGCCATTAAGACAGTTTCAAACATGCAGGCAATTAAGGGATGAAAGAAAATGAATGTAAAAAGGACTCATTATTCCTCATATTCAGTCATCAATCGCTGTTGCCAGCAAAATGAGGAATGACTTCATTCTCCATCGAGGGGTAATAACTCAAAAGCTTGAGGTGTTTGCCTTGCCATTACCAACATTTTCCGGTGCACAACTGTATTCTCGGGCACTTTGAGGCCTATGTTTTCGCATTGCTTTTAGCAGAATGATTTCCACGGTGGGATTTCCGCTGACCTGAAAGGACATCTTATATACTATGAGCACAATCTTCCGGAAAGAAGCGTTCATCCAGTTACTATGTATCCTTGAATATAAGGGGTCGCCAAATGGCATTGGCATTTCATAGTCTTCTTGAATTAAATTATTGGCTCGATGGAAAACTGAAAACGCAGTGACACGGCACGACTATGACATAAGTTTTATTTCAAACATAAGCATGACCTCTTTCATTAAGAACATACTACACACACGGGACTGCCAGGATATGGTCATTCCAGCCTTCCACGCAGCTCAAGTTTCTGCGCCAGAACAATAGCGGGAGGGGGTCAGCACGTTCGGGTGCCGTAGCGCGCCGACGGCCGACCGCCGCTCACCAGTTGACGTCCCGCAGCGCCGTCTGGGCGGCGCACGGCTGCCGACACAGCAGCACCACCACCGAGTTGGCCTTGGCCGGAATGAAGCCCATGACGAACACGTTGCGCACGCCGCACGAGTAGCACTCGAGCACGGTCTCGCCGAGCGGGCCGTCGCGGTGCAGGGTCACCTCCTGTGGCGGTGAGGTGAGTCGGGTCAGACGAGCGCCACTGGAGCCGGGCGGGCAGCAGAGGTACTGGTGCGGCCCAGGTGACAACATGGTGGGTCAGACGAGCACCACTGGAGCCGGGCGGGCAGCAGATGTACCGGTACCGTCCAGGTGACAACACCACCATGGTGGGTCAGACGACGGTGAGATCGATGGCATGGTGGCGCCAAAGATATACACATGTATGGCACAAGACATGGTATCAGCACAAATGTGGCAACTAAAACATCTGAGCAGCAAACACGTTTTTTGATTAGTTAGAACATATTGCAATACAACTGCCCGAACAGCATTCTGGACCATCTCACAATCCAAGCACTCGCAGGCTGCCTCATAGGCGTTCCTCCTTGTATACATCACCCTGCAAATGCCACGTAATGGTTGGACATATTCGGCATTTGGTATTGTGCTTGGTGCACAACAATTGGGCTCCAGTAGCTTACCTTGTGTTTGGTGCTTACCAGATTTGTGTCAATAGTCTACCTTCTACTCGCGGATATGAGGTGGGTTCCAATATATTACCTTGTGTTTGACGAGTACCAGCTGGTTGTCAAGAGCTTACCTCATGCTTAACGCGCACCCCACTGGTTCCAACAACTCACCTTGTGTTTGGCGCGCACCAGGTGGTTCACAATATGGGAGCCGGAGGTGTTTCCTCGGCCGTTGCAGAACCAGCGCTTGCAGACGTTGCACATGACCACACAGCCCGGGTCGTGGATGCCGCAGTACTTGCACGCGTGATCCGGCAGCTCCTGTGCGGGGGGAATTGTCAGCACACGCACTGGAATGACGCTGCCAATTTTATTTATTAAAAAGAGATTTCGCCCTCTCCCCAAGATCCGAGAAACTAAGAGGAAATGGCTACACAGAACCTTCAGGACATTTAGGGGGTTAAAGAGCTTTCTTGGATGAGGTTGGAACGGCTTTTGGTCAACGTCATCCTATGGAAATCAAGACCAACGCAATAAAATGGCATATGTTTGGGAACCTTTATTCGGCTCAGCTACCCAGACTAGATATCCTCACAAAACCGGATGTTTATACTGGTATCTGCTCGGCCTCGTGCCAATCCGGGCGGTCAGCTTTGGCGTTTGCACTGTATGTTATGAAACTGTCTGTATATTATAAAAGGTTTCCAAGCCGACGATACAACCTGGGGACACACAGACATATTCAGCACTGCAGGTACAAGAAATCCTTCCAAGAACGTTAGCACCGTTAACACCATAAGCCAGGCTACACCGCTTGTCGCGTCGGGCCCGAGACAGTGAACTACACGGGACAATCCCGAGCCATGTTAGGGCATCTTCCTGCTCGTGTTGACGACACCCGGGCTACATAAACGTGTCCGAATCCTGTGGAACATTTTCCACATGAAATTTTCAAGAAATCCTTGCACTTTCAGCTGAGTAGAATGAGACCATGCAACCTCTTTGTGGCAGAGACTAAGCGGAAGGACAAGCGGACTCTAACCATAACTACGAAAATGGTGGTGATTCAGAGATATCCGAAGCTGGACCATCACGTTAGCACCAGGCGCAGATCACATCATATAGTATGATAGTCTGACTGCAGCTTTATTGTAAGCAGGTGGTGCTCGAGCAAACGTAAATTGTGTTGTGCTTCACCTAGATTTTGCAAAATGTGTGTCAGACTTAAGAGAGATCGGCAATGCTTTTGAAGAGTCTCAGAAGTCTCGGGTGTCACCCTTCAAGGAGTCGGAAGTGCTGTGTTCCAGCAATGCTGCTCGGTCACTCAGACGTACAGAGAATGGTCCGGTTGTGGTGGATCGTGAAGTGTCTTGAACAGCAACATAAAATTTTAATTGACTAAGAAAAATGTGTCCTGCATTCCGAATGCGTCCCAGTTCAAAACATCGCCGATGACTAAAACAGCAAGTCAAGAGCGCAGCTCCCTTTCCTCTGAAACCTGGCTGACAGCCGTACCATCTCACCATAGCCCAACGCACGAATATTGCCAAGATGCCGACTGGCGAATGTGGTAATAACAAATGTTTTTCAGCATTATGGTTAGTGGTGGATTCAGCAAATCAGCTCAAGAGGGGGGGATAGGGTGGGTGGGGGTGGGGGATGTCAAAATCCGCCCATGTTTTGCCAAAATGATGCTCTAACGTTGGTTGGTTATTGGTTTTATGACACGTCGACCGTCATTCAGGTTTTCACACAGGGTTGGGATTCAGACAGGGTTGGGTTTGTTGTCTGAAACCACCCTGCCACCTTTGCACCCTCTCCATATTGTACTCTTAATGAATTTGCGTGTAAAGAAAATATACGACCTTCAATATTTCTTCAACATTTCTTTACACGCAATGTCTAAAACCCAGGAGCTTCTAAGAGCCATTCTTCGTTGTATTAAACTCTTAATGATTGATTGTTTGGATTTGATGGCGAATTGATTGCTTGAGGCTGTATGCAGGTAGAACAGAAGGTAATCATTAACTGCCATCAAAGACAGAGGAGATTTTGGAAACCCTTGTATGGCCTGCATAATAGCTGCAATTGGTGATGATACCACAGTGTCCTGAAATTGATTTATTGTAATGTGGAAAGGGGGGAGAGTGATGTTAAAAAAACTGGTTTAAAACAATTGTGCAAATGTACCTGGATAAAGCCTATTGATGACTTACTTTATATGAAATTTGTTGATTGTTTGAAGATGGTGATGATGTCAGTAGTGTATCTGCTACGCTTACCAGTCAGCAGTGCTGCTGCCAGAAGCCATACACACTTTCAAGGATGCAAACGACACTCATAGCCTGAAGCAAAAACTGCAAAAATGTAACTTAATGTCAAAAATAAAAAGTGACATCAAAACCGATTGTCATTAAGTGTGGGGCTGCACTCAAATTCAAGAATCTCACGGCACTGTGGTACCATTCATGCTATGTTCAATGCACATTGTTCTGATAACTGCCAATGTCATGGCATGGTCCTTTTACTTAGACATCTGTTCACTTCTCCAGGCATAATGTGCATTGCTGGGGGTCACGTGTTAGCCATGATAATTGCAACTCATTTACTTCACATTTGGTTCACAAGTCCCTTATGAGATACTCCACAAGTTTGAAATGTAAATAACAGTATTATAAAATTGACAATAATCAGTGTCAAGGCAAAAGAAAAGGCACTAACACCATGGATTGCATAGCTGTTATGAAAAACAATTCCACCGTCATATTCATTAGACAAATATTTTCCATGACACCTATAAAGTATACAAAGTTGAACATGACAACCTATGCACCATTCACAATGCGCACCATTTATCATGCCAATGAAACAATTGCCAAGAACAAGCTTATAACATGACAGAAAGGTATATTGCAAACAGGGAACATCACAATGAATATCAGTGCATACAATACTGCTGACCTTGTTGTAGAAGCCATCTTCATCCTCCTCCTCAAATTGGAGCTCTCCCAGCTGTGATGCCACCTGATTGATGTCCCCATTCAGACTCTGGCCATTTAACTGGAATGATGAAGTGGTATAAAATTAGATAGCATGAATGTGAAACCACAAACTATGTGGCCTTCCAATCATCTCAGGACAACAGGCACTAAGCACCAACATATTTTAGCTCTATTTGGATTGGTTGTCCAAGATGCAAGATGCATTGTGTAGATATCACAGTGCATGCATGAACCAACCATACCTGAAAACACTTTACACAAAAATGAACTGCATGTGCAATTCCAATATTATTTCAAACAAAAGATGCACAGGATAGCAATAAAGGATTAAACACATGCAGTTACATTCACATGACATTGTTTATATTCATGTCATTTATACAATTTAAAATGTTATATAGGTACCTATATAATGGATGAATCATACATGTGAACTAGTAGTACAAGGTGAGAATCAATGATGTCATTGATTTTGCCACTTTCCTTGTTTAAGCAATTTTTGAATTGCTGAAGTTTAAATTTATTTAGAAAATTACTGAACCTAAAATATCAACTCATACCTCTTCTAATATGCTGTGATGTTAGTGCTCATTATATCCATATGCTCTGCAATCCCTGGACATATAGAACATGTGCATGCTGTGTAAGCACCCAATTCACACAGCATATTCATGCTCTGTATACTCTGCCTTCAAATAATACCATGGTAAATTTTGTGTAAATTTGTGCTTTGAGGTAATATTTAATTCTTGGAATTTCTTTTTCTAATGGAATTCATATGAATGTAGTTAACATGATGTGATCACTCATTCTGTCTACAAATGCTTAATTATTAGTTGGTAAGCAAAATAACAGCAATAAAGAGCTTCAAGTTGGTAATTTATCATGGAAAAAATTAATAAAAGAGAAAAATGCAACATACCAACCTAGGCTAATCAACCATATCAGAAGATAATGATATAAAAAAATGGAAAAATTCCACACCTTAAAAAATATTATAATATAAAAAATCCTAACCTGACATAGCCTGGTACTAATGAACTTTAAGGTGGATACATGACAGGTTTTACACACATTTTACCTCCATGAGGCAAGCAGTGGGGATATGTTTGATTAGGTTAGGTTTTTCACATAAACCACCCCATCTTACTGGTCAGATCCTCACACCATGTCTCAGGGGTCATTATATACCCCCTCTTATCTCCAAACTAAGAGTTACACAAAATGAAAGAGGTGTCATCAGAAAGCACTTGACAAGTGGGGACAGAAACACCTGAAAAATTTAGTTCCTCAAAAAGCAACATCACTATGGGGGTTTATGAGTGACCATGTTTTGGGTGTGGGAGTTCATTTTTATATTGAACTCCTTTTTTTTAAAGATTTTACAAACAAAACTTACTTGGAATCAGAAAAGGAAGGCAAGATTGACCATGATCCCAAAATGTTGCCCACCCAAAAATATATGTTTATTTTTTATTTGTAAAATTTTGAGCATCTTATTTATTTTTTCCTTTTTTCTAATGGGTTGAGCACATGATGAAGCATTGCATGAAGTAGATGTAGCCTAATAATTCTTACTTCAGCCAAAATCTTTTATTTTAGCTCTAATGCAAAAATATGCAAAACAAATAAGTAATCAAAAATGCCAAAATTCCTCTGTTGCATTTTGTGATGTCCCTGAAGATACATAAATGCTGAAAGTTGCATTCAAATAGCTTTACCAGTTAATCTGGTTGAATTTTTAAGGTGACCTCACTTGACACAACTAACTTAGTGACCATACATGGCCTGACCTCAAAATGTTCACACAACATGTCAAAATGAAGTGGGGAAAAGGCACACCAAATTTTGGCATGCTACCATGTACCAATGTTCCATTATCTGTGGAAAACCTTGAGGGTGTGTGAAAAATGACACCCAAAGACAGCAAGTGATAAATTGAACAAATTGTCAAAGGAAGTTTTATTGAAATCTAAAAATAAGTAGTTTCTTCAAAAACTATTAGGCCACATTAGGCTGGTTAGGTTAGAGTTTTTAGTTTGAATTCTTTAAAGTATTTTGAAAAAAAAATCCTTTTAAAGATAATTTTGTCTCACATTGAATGTAAGACTAGGTTAGGTTAGGTTATAGTTATTCATTCTATTGAACCTTATTTTGGTGCTATAATACCAAACTTTAAGCCCATTATATGGTGATATTTTGCCTGCCAACTGAAACGCATGCATTTGCAGAGGAATTGAGTGGCCACATCATGTTAGCCACATTCATAAACATTGCACTTGAAAAAGGAATTCAAGGTTAAAAGTTCCTGAAATTTCCACCTTTTTTGAGAAAAATAAATTTCTTTTTTAAAAAAAAAAAAAAAAAAAAAAAAAAAAAAAAAACAAACAAACAAAAAACAAAAAAACAAAAAAAAACAACAACAACAAAAAAAAAAAAAAACCAATTTATTAATAAAAAAATAAAATTTAAAAAAAAAGGATTATCATGTTTTTAATAACAACCTAACATAACCAAACCTGAAACATTTCCTTCCTCCCTAGAGGTAAAAAAAAATAAAAACTTTTCTGACTATCCTAAAGCTGACCAATACAACACTTTGTAGGTATGTGCTAATGAACTGGTGTGCATCAATAAGCCAATATGCTGCAGTAAGACAATGCTGGATACAGAGGGACAGCACAACACTAGGATCATATTGGAGATACCATATTTCAGTACATATAGGAAAACTCATTTGCCAGTTGAGGGATATTTCACTGCACACTTTGTTCATTGAGTGGTTCACAACTCACTTTATGCACATTCACTGCTAATGGTGCTGCCCACACTGTTTTGCCAGTGGGCCGCAGTATTTGGAAATGTCCTGAGCGGTGTAAGTGTCAAACCGTGGAACTTTGGTACCCAGAGTCCAACACCTTAACCACTCAGCCATCCCTGCCCCTACTGGACAATTTGGTTAGGTTGGATTTGAAATTGCATTCCTGCACAAACAAGTTAAACCTTGACCACATTCACATAATTAGGCATCAGAACAACTTAGCCTAAGCTAATCCAAATTTAGATAACCTGTGGATGTTGAATTACATGAAACATATGGATCATCATGTAAAACCTATGGATGTTGAACCATGTACAAATGTAATACAAACAATGCACACATACCTGTGAAGAAATGTCGATCTGGGATGCAAGTGTTTGACTTTGAGATGGCACTGTAAAATCTGTAAAGTCAAACTCTGTCCCTTGTGTATCAGCACCGAGTAGATCATTTTCGTCTGGCTCAAGAAAACTTAGAGGTTGAGAACTTCCATTAAAGGTGTCTTCACTCATTTTTACTTTTCTCAACTTTGGCTATCAGAAGTGAAAAAGTATCAAGGATCCACCCACCGACAAATGTCCGAACTTTGAATGGGTATAAATACCTAGGTACGTAGGTAGGGCAGGTTATGTTATCAACCTGCTAAAAGCACTGAGCACCTGAAGTGAAACACTATGGGCTGTGCAAATTTCATACTTCACCCTTCGAATAGGGCGACTTCGAGATGCACGTGAACACCTCGAAAAGCTTTTCTTGTGGAAATAAGGAAGAAACGAACGTAAAACTTGACAAAATGCCACCGTATACGATCTCCAGCAAGGAAGGGACGTCCGGGCGCCAATATTCCCACTATTTCACCAGTGCTATCTCTTCTTGAGTCATGGCGCACACACGTCAACATTTGTCTCAGCTCTAGTGACTCTAATGGATTTCTGAATGCTTTTCACATATAGCACACAGTTCATATTCGATCACAAAATATATTCAGAACTCAGTTATAATTATGTGCCGGCAAAAAGAAGAGCATTAAATAGGACTAATAATAGTACATTTTGTCTATCTAAAAAGAGACATTTTGTCGTCACTATCAGTTTGGATGCTACCAAATGACGAACTCCTTCGCTACATCAGAGAATGTAAAGTATTTACGACTACATTGGCGAATGCTCCTGAGTGTACCCAGGGCGAGCGCAACACCACGGCCATGGAGCTATGACTAAAGGGTTGGAGAGCTCTCTGAACTTGCAGAACAGAGGCGTAGAACCTTCCCAAAAAGTGTGTGGGGGGAACTCTTTTTGAAGTTGATTCCTCCCATACATCGCATTGCATTTATGTTAAACTGTCATGAAAAATGGGGGTCATGGCCTCCTGGTCCTCCTCTTCCTACACTCCGTGTGCATAACGGTCATGGATAAAGTCGGACAGCTTCCCCATGGCATGCTTCTTGTTGGGCACAATGGATATCGGCAGCCGGCTTAGCCTCGGGGAAACCTCACTTCATGTGCCGACTTTGGGGTATGCTTTGTGAACGTGCTCACGATATCGCGCCGGGGTACAAGTACAAGCGGAAGAGGGATTTGGGGCCCGCCCGCGGGCCCGCGAGGGCCCCTGGTGTGGGCCACCCGCCCTGGCTGGCCCGCGAAGGATCTGTGGCCAATGGGCCCTTGAACCACTGAAAACTGGGCGTTTAACCGGGCCGCCTCGAACCGGGGCCCCTGAAAGGAGTGCTTTTTGTTTAACAGGGGCCGCTAAAGTAGTGCATGTTTTCCGCAGACTTTTTTAAAAAATGAGGGGGCCCCTTTGGGGGGGCCCCCCCCCCCCCCCCCCCCCCGGATAACTTAGTAATCGTAACTCGTACAACGTTTGTAGGCATACAAAAAAGACGAAACTTGAAGGTACATAATGTGTTGAGGTCATTTCTCTAGCTATCTTATTTAGAACGTTGCAGTGGGCCACGATCCTTAGATATACACCTTGTAAGTTGGGGTGACAAATAGCGACATTTGTAACGACCTGTAAATTTTGTCGGATCGACCTATAATTGTGTGCGCAAAATTTGTCCCGCTAATGACGATCGAAACAAGATGTAACCCGAGCGATTTAATTTTCGGTTGTTTGTTTGTTTCGGTTGTTGTTTTTTTTTCTCTTCTATTCTCGTTTTTTCAGGCCTTCCAATAGGACACCTAATTGTGCACGTATACATTGGGATTTTCCGTAGACACGCCGGTTTCTGCGCATTTCACGTGGCTTCTTCGTAGAATTTCAAATGGAGTCAGTGGAATCTCCCGATGTTTTCATACGATTTATACCAGATGTACCATTGCCACGCGAAGTCTTTAAAAAAGCGCAGCACCTGACTGCCTTCAGGAATTTCGCGTTTAAACAAAGGAAGAAGCTCAGCTGACTGTTTTTTTTGTTCAAAGTCGCACGCGAAACGCACAGAAAATGTAAACTTCTGGTTTGAGCTGCATTTCTATGGATAATATTGCATTATCCATAGTTTGGTATGCTGATATAAGAACACACCACGCTTATCAATGTCTGCGAGTCTCAAGAATGTCAGCTTACGAAGCCCAACGTGTTTATGAGCAACATTATGGGTCTATAATTAAGAGCAAGCAAAATTTTGACGCCAGTATGCCCACTGCAAAATCGTCATATTCTCAAAGTTTATTGGAGAGATCGAGATGACGCTGCCCGCCTTCACGGGGCTACTCCGCACCAGAGGCGCGAAATAGAGGGAAGGACACTTGGGCATGTACCCCCATCCATGGAAGTGTGGGGACTCTCTGACCGGGAAAAAGCACCCACGATAGGCTGCAATGCACTATGTCCCCCACCCGCTTAGCATATTTTTTTTTCAAGCAAAAGATGTCTCTATCAGAGGAATAGGTACGTCTTTAGAAGAAAAGAGTCTCCTGAGAGGAATAGATGCCCTTTTGATATGGACGGGTGCACCCATTCAACCTCCCCAGCTCAACAAATTATCAGTCTAAGGTGCCCCCCCCGTATGGACTTTGACAGTTGTTCCTATCCGAGGAAATGCCGCCCCTCAAAACGATTACAAACGCCCCTAACTACACACAGTTGTACGCTTTGATGAAAGAAGAGCATGGTCTGAGCGTGGCGTTGATATGTTGTAACTGCTCCGAATGATGGCTCTTTGAAGGTTTGGGAACATTTCTCTATTTGGCCCGTCTTGAGTCAATGACCAACGATCATGGCCCGAAATTTGTTTAACATATGCAAAACAGATGGATATGAAGGTATTACAGTTTCGTATCTCTGTGTCTACTCATTCGGCAGCTATCCCGGAAAAAAACCTGAGGACGTCGGGCCTCACGAGGCCTCAGGCTCTCTCGAGAGAGCCTCACCCCGGGCCGGAGAGAGTACTACATGAGCGTAATACCATAATTCCACTGCAAGCACAAGCAAAAGATAAACCTAATGGTTTTCTACGCTTCCTAGAAAAAACTAATTCGTACCATCTACGAATTGTACGACCTCTTCCGTGCTTCACGCTGTTAAATATGCCACATTTTGCCTAAAATGACTCGTAATTCGGAGATAATCGTCGTCATCTTGGTATCAAATGTGCCTCTGGGAAAATAACATGACTTTAAATGGGTAAAGGGAACTTCACTAAATGCATGGGCGATATTATCCCTTTGGCGGGCGTACCCCATACATCATTATGTCTTACAAAAACTGATATGGCATACTATATTTTCTCTCAAATATTTCATTTTTTGTTGGAAAACAAACTCCAAACGTACAAGGTACTAATCAACGCATCAACGGCTGGAATACCTCGTGTAGTGTTCTAGGAAAAAAACGAAAATCTTAACTGTTCGGACCAAAACCGGCTTCTCCTATTTCTCCAAGTCATTACGTTCGCAATAATTAATAACATCCGGTAGAGTTCGCAAGCTAGAACCAACAAGTCTTCCTCTAACTGAGCCCGTTTAATCTCAAAGGCCATTATAAACGTGCTTTCCGCGACACTCCTCGTTATATTTGACAAGACCTTAGCCACTATTTTAGAAACTATATAGTAGGCAAATCGATCTATTCTTAATACTCTTTCGATCACCCTGTTTGCTATCAATGTTACCAGTCCACGACGATGCACTATGAAAACACTTATCTTCCTTTTGCTTAATTTATGTAATCTACGATCATGTTCCCCAGGTCCGACCAGAAGAAAAGGGGAAAATTGCTTGGAAAATCCAGAAGCCGAAGTAGCTTTGCTATTCATCTTACCCTTAAGCACATGTAGACAGTCTTCACTTGTTGTACGACCATTGCAGGAGTTCTTTCCACTTTGGTTAATTTGGGGAAATCTATAGAAGTCAGATTGTCCTCGATTCGCCGATAGCTATTATCTGTATGACGTGTAGACTAGACCGGAGCGTCAGAAGGCTTTTTCAGAATTTCCGATCGGCACTGGTGGTATGACTTGGCCAGATATATGTCTAGCCAGGATACGTTCAAAAAGTTGAAAAAAATAACGTTTACCTTTGCCAACTAGTCGCCGAACGAAACCATGCAAGTTGACTCCCGGCGTTGAAGTCTCCAACGGAATTTCACATCTAGTGCCCTTAGGATCTCGAGAACTAAGAAATACAGAGAGATGCGGTTTTCACCTGCGGGTAGGCCTATCCGTAGGTTAACGTTTTGGTCCCCTGAAATGTTTACCTAACTCACACGGTTGACCTGCAAGGTCAGGTCAAAGGGGCAAAAGTGGGTCATTTGGCGAAAATCGGCTGTTTGAGGTCAAATCTTGGTATACATTTAGTCTAAGTGTAACAAATGATGTTAATGATGCAATGGCCTAGTTTATACGCATTTATACCAAAGAGATTGAAGGTCAAGTTCGTACTCAGTATTTCGCATAGTCTCAGGCATAAACAGTTTTGTTTGAAAATGTTATTGTTTACATTTCCTGATCACATAATCCGCTATCAGTGCACGGTAGAGCTTCAACGAATTTTATAATGAAAGATCACTAAAGATTGTTTATACAATACAGGTATGCACGTGTATTGGTTCACATTTGGATACATTTGCACGGGTGATATGCAAAACAAGCTCTCGTTACATGCATACAAAACAAATTATCACATACAGCGATGCCAAGAGCAGCCAACAGACAGGGAATTGGCCGATGTTGTAGGCGGGACATATCGCGAACTAGTTCACGGCCATTCGAAGAAGTCGCGTTTGCTCTCCATGAGTGGTAAGTCTGATCTGGATCGTGCCCTCGAATGAATGAAGCGATGAGGGGCATCGTGGCCAACTTTTTTGGCAGATGCCTGTGTGACCTCAGCCACCCACCTCTCTACGCTCTGTGAGTGACAGGGAACATCTGCGAACGTGATAGGCGCATCCGCTGCGGCGCAGATAGCCGTATCACTGAGGACCATTGTGAGCGGCGGCTCTGTCCAAGCCACGGCTTCCCACTGCACCAACTCTTTCAGTGACGATGCACCAAGATTGACATTATCCCTAGGAGGCTCAAATTTCCTAACATCCGCAGCATTCGCTCTACCCTCACAACAGGCCATGATCTTAGCAACAGCAAACTTCCGTACTTCCTCATCAGAGTCCGCCAGTATTGAGATCAGCACGTTTTCATGGTGAGCCCAGAAGCTGTTCCAGTTCAGAACGGCGTGTGTTACCTTCCTGTCCTTTTCGGGTAGCCCTTTAGACAGCTGCACCAAGAAGAGGAAGTTTTTTGCCCCGTCACTGACATTTTGGAACTTCCTGAACCTGAACCAGCCTGGAACGTATTGGTTCAGAATGACAAATACTACGCGACGCAACGCGCTCCACGGCTTCTTGGTCGACACATACAGTCGTAGGATGCGGTTGGCTAAAGTAATCCACTTGGCGTTGTGCAGAGTTTCGGGCTCCATAGTCAGAAGCGTTTTCTCGAACTCAGATGGTCCTTTTCTGCACGGCGATGCTCAGTTTGTAGAGGTACCTTTGATCATGACTGATCGTGTTCTCTACTTCTGGCGGCATTTCTTCAATCAGGCCGGGTACAGGTTTGAAAGGCGTCATAGGCAGTTTCGTGAGATCCTGGCTGATTGACACTCCCATTTTGCCCTTATAAGATGCCGGACCACTCGTTTGTCCATCCGCATATAGAAACACGTGCTTCATCGTCAACTCATTCATATGCAATCCGCATATCGCGTGCTGCAGCGGTCGGCCCAAAGCTAGTTCTATCCGTCTGTTGATCCCGCGGTGTGACCCCGTATTTACGGCAGTTCCATCCGATCCGATGACTACCGGCTCCGCGTCTATGTCGGTGATGACGGACGTGATAGCTGCTGCGATGTCTTTCGCTTAATGACTCTCTGGTGTGACGTGATCGATATATCTGTGTCCAGGTTCAGCTACAACTACTTCGTGGGGTTCTTTTATCTCCCGAATTTTACCGTCTTCGGTGATCAGGCTGGTGTCGTTTCGCCCGTCATAGAAGATGCCGATGATGTTGTTCTCTTCTCGGTTCTGCCTCCGTCTTGTTTCTACCTCGTCTTCTCCCCACTTCTTTCTCTGTCGTCGTAGCTTACTACGGTCGACCAGGCCACTCAGATTTTCCTGTGTCACAATTCCGTAGTCGACCAGCGCAGCGTTCAGCAGCGCTGATCCTGCGCGGTCCGATATTCCAAACCGGTCACACATCCGAGAAAAATTCCTCAGTTCGTGTCTGTTCCGCTTGACATCGCGCCCTCGCGCTTGGTTGGTGTAGGGGTCGACGGCATGCTCTGTCACTACGCCATCGTCGTCATCTTCGTCGCCTTCGTCTGCATTCATGTCTTCATCACGATCGGAATCCACCTCCTTTGACCCTGATGACGCAGCCTTTTGCTTCGTAGCTGATTCCTCCGACCTACTTTTTTCCTCATCTTCTTCGTTCCTTTCGTGTCCACTGCACGCGATATTATCAGCTTGCGTTCTGTCCGCTGATCTTTTATGAAGGGAACTTCTAGGACAGGGATCCTCATCCCTGCAGGACAGGAAGAGCACGGCTTGTTGTCTTTCAGGTCGCATTGACAGAGCAGAATATCGAACAGTTCGTCTTTCAGAGAATCAGAAACCTTGTGGAATGCCAAGCCACGCTTCTCCGCTTCCGTCCACTTTATGAGCTGTCGCGCACTGTCTCTCAGTTTCAGAATCTTTTTCACGATCGATTTGGGTTTTAAAACATTGCTTCTCTCCAGTGCATACCCGTCGCCTTCAGTTTTAACCACAGGTGTTTCTCGCTGATTGTGCTTTATGCTAAACTGAACGGCGCTTGAGCGATCCCATATCGCCAAGATCTTTTCCATCACAACGTTCGCGACCGTTACACCCGGAGTACGTTTTCCGAGCTGATCTTGTACCAGCATGAAGTATCCAAGCACTTCACTTTTCCAGGGAAGGCGGGTTTCTTTCAGTTCCAACGGACCGACTGTAAGCACGAGATGCTTTCGTTCCGTACTGCGCGTTCGATAATCGGCCTGAGCCATAACTTTAAACGTTAACTATTGCTCATAATTATTATTTGATATGTCGTGCAGTCGTGCACACTTGAACATGTAACGGATGTAAGAATCTGAAACAGAGGGTGGGTTGTATGAGACAGGCACTTGGCAGGTATAGGTACTATCATGTGAAACACATTCATTGGATGGAACTCAGAAACACATGGTTGGACAAACTTTGTACAGAATGCGATAGTTGGGATTGGAGTTAAAATGTCGACATAGGCATCTACCAGTTTAAGTCGCTATTATCAGTTGTTCGTTTGTGGAGGCCAAGAAAAAGATATTCATCTATTGACTGCACTTGGCTCTGGCGGCTGGCTGGAAAACTTACGGGTGATGAGATTATACTCGACCTTGAACCAAATTTTGTTATAAATGTACACATTAGGCCATTATATCATGCATGTTGTTTTTACGCGATAATACATTCTGTGAAGCTTGGACCTCAAAAGCTGAAATTGGGCCGATTTTCGCCAAATGACCCACGTTTGCCTCTTTGACCTGACCTGGCAGGTCAACCATGGGAGATAGGTCAACATTTTTCAGGACCAAAACGTTAGCCTATGGGTAGGTCCACCCGCAGGCGAAAGCCGCATCTCTCTCTATTTCTTAGTTCTCGAGATTCTAAGGGCACTAGATATGAAATTCCGCTGGAGACTTCAACGCCGGGAGTCAACTCGCATGGTTTCGTTCGGCGACTAGTTGGCAAAGGTAAACGTTATTTTTTCCAACTTTTTTTAGCGTATCCTGGCTAGACATATATCTGGCCAAGTCATACCACCAGTGCCGATTGGAAATTCCGAAAAAGCCTTCTGACGCTCCGGTCTAATGTAGACTCATATAGTTCATTAAACGATGCTTTCCAATATTCAAGAACGTCTCCGTTGTCGGAAATTGGTTGCCCGTCGTCTGTTTCCAAAACATTGATGTGTCCTTAGTATTTATTGGGTGCACATACAAAAGAAGAATTTGGCAGGTATCCAACCCTGATTTTCCCTTTCTCAATCTAGACCATAACTAAGAGGTCAAGCTTTTTGTTTCTGGAATGCATTTGCTCGATCACGAACAGTTCCGTGTCTGCTTTAAAATTCATTGGTAGAACTGGAGACAAAAGCAGTCAGTCCCATATTGTTTTAGTCATTTAATATAATTTCTTCTTTTCTCCTCTGCCTGACCTCTTCTTTACTGCTTCTGATGTCACTCGCTCGAATGGCACTCGTGATCACTTCTAGCTTCAAATCGAAACCGTAAACATTGTCCCGTATACGCTGTCGTTAGTATTATTCACTTTTAATCTCTGCACGCACACTGCAAATGAAAAGTCATCTCTGAGAAGGGTATTGTTAAGTCACCATAATCCAGGTCCCTTCGCATATGTATACAGTATAATTCCAAAATTGACTTGGCTGTGATCGCTACACTATGACTTGTGTGGAGATTTACTCTCACGACTATTGAATTTAGACGCTGAAGCATCTGATTACCGACCAAATCCGACTATCAAAAAGGTGCATCACATTTTAAATGAACTGATATTCGTGGACGTTTGGCGTGAACAACATCCCAGAACTGCTAGGTATACCTGGCGGTGACGCAGCTCTTATCAATTAATTCACCAATCAAGAATTGCTTACGTGTTCAGCCATAGTTATGTGTTGCATCATGCATTGCAGCATATTGAAGGCCAGGTATTTGTGTCCGGTTTCCTGTTTAGACGGACATTTGTTCAAGCTAATCTGGAGTTCAATTATTTTTAGGTTAGGCTGACAAAATGGCCAGCCAAAAATAAACGTAGTGCATTTTGATGGGAAACGTTTAGATCCGAGATTATACTGACATCAGAGCATGCTAGCCGAAGTCATGCGTAGACTGACACGACTAATTACAAGATTCATGATCGGATGTTGCCACCACTGTGTAATCAACCTTCTCCGTGGGTTTTTTTTTATCGGATGTGACCATTTATTTACTCCATATGATAGCAACCTAATAAAATATTCGTTTTTCTTCTTCAAGCTGACATTATTGAAGCGCGTGGTATTAGGCCGACCTACTTAAGCCAATATTTGCTATCGTGCAATTAACTCGTCACTCCAGGCCAGGCCAAGGCCTATCGAGTCAGGTTGGACAATAGCGTCAGCTGCTGGGGTGTCGATTACCTACATATATGACGCGTGTGACGATTGTGATCGATATCAGTTTACCATCTGTGCGCGCACCAATTGAACCAATTACAGTGCAACATTTTTGTGACAATAGCCAAATAGCCTTTGCCAAAGCGCCCTCGAAAACCATCGATCAATCGGCGAGCTTGCTTCAGGCAAACTCACGGGTTGAAAATAATATAGGGCACACGTGCTGCCATGCCAGCGAAGCTCCCGTGGGAAGGATTTGATGTGAATATCAAGTAATCTGTGTTGCATAGAGTTGCGTTTCACGAAAGCTATTCTTTCCATTGTCACCACAATTCTGCACTGTAATTTAACTTCGCGCGCGAACACATCAAAACTGATATCGATCACAATCGCCACATACGTCATATATGTGGCTAAACGACACCCCAGCAGCTGATTGCTATTGCCCAGGGTTGGGCAAGGCTTAGTCTGACATGAAGCAAGCTTGCCACAGGTGTGGATAATATTTTGCTGAAACAATATACATAACTACGTGCTGATTTAGTACACTTCTTCGCTAGCCAGGATACGGCAAAGGCGGCGGATTAATTCCTCCTTGGGGGGGGGGGGAGTGATGGGGAAGCATCATTCAAAATCGTTCAAGACTTACCACACTTTTGGTTCGCTTAACTGTAACCCTCGCACGCTCAGGAGCGTATCGCATTGCCACCCCCTTGTTTGCGACCGCGAAAAAAAACGCACGGCTAAGCGTGTGATCTTTTAGTGTATGTAAATGGCGGGGGTCCTCTTTTTGCGATGCTCGTACTCTCGACTAGAGCTGCCACTTTCTGGCGCAGTGGCACGGCACGTCAACCCGTAAATTTGCACATGTGCCTTTTGCTGTGCAATGTCAGAATTGTCCGTGACACTTCCGTGCCAGTGTCGGCTTATCCCAAGCAATTTAATTATAGCATGAATATAAAATTGTCTTAATGCTGAACCCAGGTTTCCACGATTACCAAGCAAAAGGGCTTAAGTAAAGATGTATGGAATAACTTTGAAATGTAGACAGTGCTGTTGTCAGTGTGTGGAATGTTTTGCAGCTCTGGTTTTGCAGCTCGTTAGACGTACCTACCTACTTAGCACATGGCTGATCCACGACAAGACCCAGTCTCTCCCGGAACTGCTGCTGTAATTCTTTCCTTTTTTCACACGCATCTTGTTTTCTTCGCCAGACACTGCCCACACTTTGACCTCCAGGCGATAAGAAATGTGGAGAAGGCACTCAAAGCATCGAGTCCAGGCATGCATAGTTGAGAGACCGAGCTGGCATGCACCCTCGCGGGCAGGTCGAGCCGCGGCAGCGGACAGGTCATTTATCTGATGAGGTGTGCACCCAGAAATGGTGCATGTCATGCTGCTGCCGGTGTTGGTCAGAGCGTTCACCACCTTGCTGTGAATCATGGTAAGTTGAACATTGTACGCCACTCTGAAACTGATACCGTCTGTTGCGGCGACGTAGGTCGGCCTCAGTAGACGTATCTCGGATACGTCTACTGAGTACGTCACTGTCTCGTTCTTTCCGGGAGGCCTCTGCTGTCTCGCGCTTGTACTGGATCCGCAACGGCCGGCAGAAGCGGATTGAAGACGGCGTGGGTTGGTCCAGACGCAAGTGCCACCCACTGTTAGTTGCAAAGGCATCAGAGTGGTACAGAACAGATTTTGTTCTGCAGCTTCATCGCCGTCTCCCATCTGTTTGTATACAACTTGCCCTGTAGCCTCGTGAAATTCCCATTTGACGTGAAGCACGGCCGAAGTGCAGGTGCTGGATGACGTCGACTGCTGGTCGGCAGGTGAAGCTGAGTCCGTACGGGCGACAGACGGCAGGCATGCCACCAGCCGCTGCGTCGTATGATCCAGGAGAGCCTGTAGAGAGCTGATGTATGATCCAGGAGAACTGACGTCTCGGTGAATTGCATGCTGTTGACTGCAGGATAGCAGTTGACTACCTTGGCCTCATGCACCTTTCCATAGGCAGGCAGGATGTCTGTCTTCGCCGCATCATTCGTCACTCGGCGGACCATACGGTAGCCGTGCACAGACAAGTCAGCTGACACACACATTGCCACCGCCCGGTCTCCTGACACGCGCTCGGGTTGGCTCCCTTTAGAGCTTCTGAGAGCCCGGCGAATCTTGCTGGGCCGATTCGGTTATTCCCCCACCTGTCGCAGCACGAAAGCCGCGTCCTTCATGCCCTCAGCACAAGCACTTTGCCTAGCAGCCTCCACGAGCTACAGAGAACTGTGCTGTTGAGCAACTCTTGAGGAAGCCCGACGCTGAGAACGGGCGCTGAGCTGATCGTAGATTCTACCTGGTCGCCCTCGCGCTCCCTCCACGGCCTCGTCATCAAGGCGGGGCTTAGCTTCATCATCACTCACGACGTGGTCACCACGCTTTAGGGACACGTAGAACACCTCGTCTCCCAAAAGATAAGTCGCAAACTGACTTCTGAATTTACCCTGGGCTCGCTCACACTTAACCGACTTTCCTTTTAAGTTCTTGGTGATCAAGTCGGTCGCCTTTTTCGTGTCCACAATCGACGACTCAATCGGGAGATAGTCCTGAGGGATTTTCTCCATAACCAACTGCAAACTATAAGTAAATACATGAGCATAATAGTTTCCACGCCCAAACGCTTTTGCACTGGAACATGTCCACTAATTCCTCTCTGCTGACAAGCACCTCCATTTTCACTGTACGCAAAATCCAACCACGCTGACCAGACCATTACAGGCAATGACAGCTCCCCTGCCATGGGAAACGCTCAACCGTCAGTTGGGGGTTTCCCAACACGACCTATTTCGACTTAGTCGCCTCGTCAGTTGGGGGATTTTTTTGCACAACGATCGCTGGATCAGGCTACCTGGTCAAAACACCCCGCCAGCCGGCGCGTCGCGGCGTCCGGCTGGGGCTTCCACGTGGTGGCCACCGCATCGCACCGCGACCTGCCGGGGCTTCCCCGTACCGGCCACCGCATCGCACCGCGACCTGCCGGGATACAATTGATCACTACCGGTGTTAGAGCAGATAGGTGCAGCTGAAACTTACGGTACATATAGTCAAAGGATCGCTGATTTCATTGGGATTGGTCTCTGGTTGTGCGCTGTTGTGCGTTTTTGTAAAACCTTAATCGAACTTGCTGGTACTAAAAATTTAACGACTGTTGTAATGACTTTTTTTTAATAAAAAATATAATATTGTGGATCATTATATGCCTTTTTGAATTGCTTATCGCATTGAGAATGTTCTCAGCTATCATTTCATACCTCACTTGTCCAGGTTTTTAGAATGCATCTTACCTTTATCAGTCGTCAAACTCTGACGACATTTGTGCACGCGTGCATCGTTTTTTTCCACACGTAATGTTGTCCATGTCCATGGACTTGATACTACATCAAATTTTTTGAAAATTGTCATAAAACTGTGACCTGGTGTGCGTCAAGCATTTGCTGATGCCATGGCGCCACGAATATGGCATCAAAAAATGGTCGAGAAATGCATTTCTGGCCAGTTTTTCCCTTGAGTTATCACACTGTGCACTGCCGTGCCAGTGCCGGCTTATCCCAAGCAATACAATTAAAGCATGCATCTAAAATTGTCTTCATGCTGAACCCAAGTTTCCACGATTACCAAGCAAAATGGCTTAAGTAAAGATGTATGGAACAACTTTGAAATGTAGAGACAGTGCTGCTGTCAGTGTGTGGAATGTTTTGCAGCTCTGGTATTGTTTGCTTTCGTCATCAATCATGATTCCCTCGTTCTTAAGATGACCCATTTTCTTTCCCCGTGCCTTTCGGTGTGCCATCATCCAGCTTGCTGTGCTATGTGTCGTGCCGTGCCAGAATCTGCTGTGCCCGTGCCGCGTCTTATACCAGTGTTTGGAAGAAAATGTGGGCAACTCTACTCTCGACAAGTATCGGGTCATCCATCAGTGGCCATGTCAGACAGTGACTTGTAACCTAGAACACTATTGAGGGATATATTCTGTCCGTACGTGTCTTCAGGTTTAAAAAAAAATATTCATTAGCAACAACATTACGTGAAAAATATCAAGGTCTAGGTTCCCCTTTGACCCGATGACATCACCCGAGGTTACTTTTTTGTTTCTTCGCATTACCATAATAATTTCTCTCCACTTTAACTTAACCTTTGGCAGTATCTTATATGGTTTGTGAGATATATTCAATGCACATCTAAGGACTGCACTGAGAAGAGGTCGCCATCTGATTTTGACCGACCCGAACTTCATTAATTTAATAGATTGCAACCTAAATCTTTGACATCATGCACCTTCATCAATTGTCGGATGATATGAGAAATTACCAAAGTGATGCCTTGGACGGGTTATGAGCGATGTCAGGAAACCTTAGAGGGGTATAATTAATCCCTCCACTGCGAGGTCCAAGCTAATCTAAGATATAATTAGTAACCTGAAGTATGCAGATGGGGTATCAATCGCGACAGCTGATCACATGCAGCACGCTGGCCTTTCTTTTGCTTCGCGAGGAATCTCCGCTTGGAAATACTTGGAGAGGTAGCACACATTTGTTCGATTGCTGGCTGAGGTGGCAAAATGCAATGCAATATAATGTAATGTAAATATAACGTAACCTCGATAGGTAACCTTCCGTCTCCTTCCATGTCATGCCAGTGACATGTCACCTGAACCTTCATTTTATTCGGGACTATTCCGATGTGCCATTGCAATGGATGGACCGGACGCATCTCCCCAAAGAACTCGAAATCTCCCCGTGTCATTGCTCGCCGGCGAATGACACACACACACACACACACACACACACACACACACACACACACACACACACACACACACGCACCCACACACACACAGACACACACACATATATATATATATACATATATATATATATATATATATATATATATATATATATATATATATATATATATATATATGCATATATATATACATATGTATATATATATGTATATATATATATATATATATATATATATATATATATATATATATATATCTATATATATATATATGTATGTATATATATATATATACACATGTTATATATATGTATATATATATATACATATCTATATATATATATATATATATATATATATATATATATAAGTATGAATATAGTATATGCATTACGAGTGTGATGAGGCACGTATTGATCACCGTACATACGCCGTACGAATACCATACACCAAGGCTTATTGGACCTTGGCACTCCCGCCACGTGCATGCCACCGCCACTGAGCGGACGCGACCGGCCGGCCCCCCGGCCGGTGTTGGAAACCGCCGACAGCGCATCTCCGACAAACGCGGCTGCACAGAGGCGACGCCAGATGGACACGCGAACGGTCTGGTGACCTGATGATTGGACAGCGGAACCGCTCGTCACATCAGCATCAACAACCTGAACTACTAGTCACATCAGCATCACCTACCTGAACTGCTAGTCATATCAGCATCAACTATCTGAACTGCCACAGGACGCAAATCATACATTGCGGTCTCACCAGCGACCGTCATGGCCTCAAATCGTGAGTAGAGGCGACTCTTGCAATTGCTGGCGCATAGTTTGTGAATAACAGTTTGAAAATCAAACCTGATAAAACAGACATTGCGCTGGTTCGAAATGGAGGTGCAAAAAATGTTTGATCAAATCCCTGGCATTTCTACACATCATGTATTGTTTGACGGTGTGCGGTGAGCGTGGGGCTTCACAACGGCATTGAATCCAAGCAGTATTGCATCAGTGTGCTGTCATTGCATAGTGCCGTAGGCGGACCGATCATGTGTCGCCGTTCTTGCGTGACCATAAATAGCCGACTGTTGATGTCCTGGTGTCGGAACGCGACCTGTAAATGGTGTACCGCACGCTGCACCATCCGCACGCTGCCGACACTGCGTGGCGGTACGGTTTATCGGAGTGACGTGGCTACTCGGGACACACGCGACGTCCACGCCGGCCTTCAGCAGCCGCCAACAGTGCACACGGGGCTGGCCGGAAGGTCTTTCGGCTACCGATCTTCAACTATTTGGAATCGCGCTCCAGCTGACATGAAAGAGCCAGTGATTGTCTGCTGCTGTCGCAGGGGGCACGACGATGGCTGCTGCTTGTGAGTAAGTGTTAGCTTTTATTGATTACGTTACCCGTGTTGGTACTTTTATTTCATCACTCGATTCATTGCCTATATAGGTATCTGCGAGCCTGTCACGTTGACACAGTCTGAAAAGCCATGAAATGTAAACTCCACGAAATACATGCATGTACGTATGTGTGTATGTATGCGTGCATGCATTTAGGGGCATTTATATCTGTTCTTTAGGGGAGGGATACATGGAGGCAACGTGCGTGTTGAAATTCATCCGGGGGGGGGGGGGGGGGCACACTCCACAAGGCTCCATGTTAAAAATAAAATTATTGGGGGGGGGGGGGAGGGGCAAAGCCAACATTGAGGGGACACTCAACCACTCGGAAGCATAAATACAACAAACGTATATATACATTGCATGTAAAATTCTTCACAGTATGTACTTTTTAATTGACACTCCTCACAATGATTCGGAAGTTTGAAATTACGTGTATTATATTTCGGGCACAACCCTTGATCACATACATTCAGACATGTGACATTGTACGACGTATTTACAAAATCGCCAGAGTATAAATATCTTCACACGTGAATGTTACACAAGAGCACTATAATGAATAGCTGATACAAATAAATTTACCATGACAATACACTTTACACGTTCACCTCACTAAACACGAAGACGAATAGTTCCTATTTAGCTTGAGTCTAAACTCGAGAATGTAAATCGACTCAGTGATTTTGCGCTCTGGGTGGTCTTTGCATGTTTTAATGATCTCCAAGGTGAGAGGAATTGTGGCAGAAGTTATAATACTACTGCTGTGGGCTTGTCTAAAATGATCTCCCATCGGCGTGTCGAACGTCCTGTTTTTTTTTGGCATCTCGTAGGGGCTCATTGAACCGTAGGCGAACGGGCGAGCTGTCTCGCCAATGTATGTGGGCTGTTGGCCGCTATCGGTGCAAATATTACAAATAATGCGGTACACAAGTTCAGATAGGTAACACTATTCAGCCACTCAGGCTGAACACGCCGAACAACGCCGGGTTCCCGCAGGGCATTGGGGTTGAGAGATGTCCGACCTAACTAGTAAACTTTTAATGGTTGTGGTGCTCGCCCAGGCGACATGCACGCTTGAATTTGAAGATCTGATGACTGAGTTGATGTTTGCTGTGTTTTTCGTCGACGTATGGCAGAGTCAGAAATCCATCTATATCTATATCTATCTGTTGCCGCTATCGGTACAAACATTACAAATAATGCGGTACACAAGTCCAGATAGGTGACACTCTCCAGACACTCCGGCTGAACTCAAGACCAAAGTTAAATCGGAACTATTCGTTCTGGTATTTAGTGAGGTAAAGGTGTATTGTTATAGTAAATTGTATTTGTATCAGCTATTCATTATAATGCTGTTGTGTAACATTCACATGTGAGGATATTTATACTTCAGGCGATTTTTTTTCAATGTGTCGTACAATGTCACTTGTCTGAATGTATGTGAACAAGGGTTGTGCCCTTAATATAATACACGTAATTTCAAACTTCCGAATCATTGTAAGGAGTGGCAATCAAAAAGTACATACTGTGTATAATCATGCCTTACACCCAACAAGCATTGCACGATCTAAAATTATTATATGACGCGGCTATTATGCAATAACTTTATTTACGCTTATCGCATCTTCTGTATTTGAGCAGTGATAGAACATATTTGTGGCAAGATAAGATATGTACATTAAAATGGAATAAACACCACCTCTAAAACGCTAACAATACAGGACAGGTAGTGCGTACATTATGCTGCTGAACTTTTTACAGAGTTCTTAAAAGCTGACGGTGCGGCTGGGAGGGTGATATTTTGAAGGTGGGAGTGTTGTTGCGTTTTGTGAAACGGAACAACATATTAGCGTGCTGTGGTGTGTGGTACACTCTGTGTTGCCGCATACCGGCACACCTCCCTCTCGAATGCCCACTTGGGACAGTCGGGGTCAGTGGTGGGATGCGACGCTTCACAGGCTGCATATCTTTCGGTCGGTGTGCAGTCGGACGTTGCGTGGCGTGCTGCACACCGGCCGCAGCGTGGTTCCGGTGACGCGCACGCACGTTCGCCGTGACCGTAGCGCATGCAGCGGTGGCAGCGTGGTGGGAGAGGCACGTAGCGACGTACACCGTACTGTTTGTCGTGTATGTGTACGTGTGGTGGGAGCTGATGTGTGTTGAAAGTCATTAGCATGATGTTGTGTCTAGCCTCTCGTCTGATGTGGTCTACTTTTGCTGTGGCGTCGCGGAGGGCTGTTGAGTCGAGCAGTGCTGTTGTGTTAGCAAGTGGGATCTTATCCAGCTCTGTTGCGAAAGTGTAGTCCGGCTGGCGCTGAGTTTGCGGTGCAGTGTAAACGAACAGCGCTGATTGCTGAATGTGTTTGTGGCGAGTAGCGTGCGTGTATCGGCGCTGTTCCGTGTGCGTGTGATGATGTGGGTGGTGTACCGAGTGATGGTGAAATGTGGTGTGTTTGTTCAGGGTGTGACGGAGTGTTCGTGCGAGAATGAAGGAAGACTCACGTGTGATGGTGTATTGTGGTTCGGTGTATGTGTCTACTAGGTAGGCGCTGTGTGCCGAGTGGGTGTTAGACGCCGTTGTGGGTGAGGTGTTAACGTCTGGCCCACCCCGCCGGCAAGGTGGCACTCCTCACTACACAAATTCCAGGATTTATTGCAAGCAGGACCGAGCTTTTGCCCTTTGGTCCCTGCCCCGGTCGCAATGATCCAGAACAGTGGGCTCACCACCGTTAGGTTTCCTCCGGTGGGCAAAGGTTAGCTGAGAGACAGAGAGAAGTTGGGGATTTGGTGAGGGTGGATTACCTTCTCGAGTCGCAGGTGTGCTCGTCGAGGGCGCCTGGAGTTCTTGTTGCTTGCTGTCTTCTTGCTTCTTGTCTTTTTGCTTTTTGGCATTTCTTGCTTTTCGCTCTTCTCGGGTCTTGCTATTCTGTTCTTCGTGCTTCTTGGGCTTCTTGGGCTTCTGGTGCTTACGGGTGTCGCTCTTGAGCGTCAGGCCGCGAAACCGCTCTTCTTGGAGCCTCCCTACGGAAGGACCTCCCTCTGACTGTCCGACACAATACCAACCTGCTTTATGCCAACAAAATGCATGACATTCGCCCAAAGATGTGGGAACTATGAGGGAGGCGGCGTTCCTAGCTTGAAATACTTGGGGCATGGCGCTACATTTTGTTCGGAAATTAGCATGACCAACGAACGCGGACTAAGAAAAAAAGCCCCGCCACCGCGAGATCCCCCTGATGGGGAATCCTTCGTGCTCGTAGCACGGAAGGAGACCTGGGACCGGACGTCCCCCTTTGCTGTGGCAAAGGAGTTAGACAAGTGGACGGGAGGGGTAGTGTCGGCCCGAACCATCCGGTCGGGCGCACTATTGGTTAGGGTGCGTGACCCAACCCAGGCCAGGGCCCTCCTCCACCTGAGCCATTTCCTGGCACACCCTGTTGAGGTGGTTGTGGCGGACCGCATCAACAACTCCTTTGTCACTGTGTTTGCCCCGGAGCTGGCACACCTCCCAGAGGAGGAGCTCCTGGAAGAACTGACCCCCACAAGGCGTCTGTGAAGTCGTCCGTTAGGGACGCCCCTCTGCATCGACCCCGAGCCCCCTACTCAAAGTGGGGTACAGGTCGCTCGCCCCGCCGACGCACCTGTACGCTGGGTACCTTCGGCACCCCTGCCGCCCGTGGACCCCACCGCCCAAGCGCTGTGGGTTCTGCCAGCGTTATGGCCACCACCGTGGGGTCTGTCGCGCCCGCAACCCGGTGTGCGGCCATTGTGCTGAGGCGCACACTACGGCCCAGTGCGAGGCCCAGGAGCCGCGATGCGCAGCCTGCGCGGGCCCACACTCCGCCTCATACCCCCGCTGTCCAGTCTGGCTGGAAGCAAAGGGTCAGCAGCAGCAGCGCCGGACAGCCCCCCAGCACCGTCCTCGACGCAGAGACCAACCTCTGCCTGGGGCCAACCGCCCCTCCAGCCCCTCTGGCCGACCCCGGCCGAGGCGGCCGCCCGCCCGGCGACCCGTGTGCCCACACACACCGAGCACCCGCTCACCCACTCCAACCCTGCACCGGCCTTGTGCCCTGCTCCCGTCGCAGGTCCATCCGCCTCCAGCCCCCCCCCCCCGGAGTCGAACGGCTGCCACGCCCACTCGGGATCGGCCCCGTCCGCGCCGCCCCTCCAGGACCACCCCAGTCCCCCCTCCACCCAGCCTCCCTCTCGGGATCAGGCCTCCCGGGCGACGACCCTTCAGGACCTCCCCTCTCCCTCCACTTCCCCATCGCAGTTCTCACAGGACAGCCCTGACCCCCCATCACACGCTCGGGAATCCCCCAAGGACCCAGAGCAAGCAGTCACACCAGAGTCGTCCGATTATGAATCGGACGACTCTGTCTCACCATCACCGCCACACACGCGGTTGCGGGAGCGTGATCACAACCATTAATGCAGACATCCACCACTGAATTCTTGCTCCAATGGAATACGAGGTCACTCATATCCCATTGGGCAGAATTCAAGGAAAATATTATCAAAAATAAACCATTGATTGCCGCCGTTCAGGAGACCCGATGGCGCGACAATGACCCATATAATTTTAATATCTTTGGTTATTCCCTCTATACCAACAACAGAAATTCTACACCCCGCGGCGGCGGGGTTGCCTTATTTATCTCAGACACCCTCCTCCATCGTCAGATCAACATTGTTAATAACCTTAATTTTATTGCTGTTACTGTCCAAATTGCACAACTAGAGCTCACTATACTCTCTCTTTATCTCTCACCTTCTCTTACACTATCCTTATCTTCTGTGACCGACCTCTTCGGTCTCCTTCCTCACCCCTGTCTGGTGCTGGGTGACTTTAATGCCCACCACCAGGCATGGGGCTGTCACACCACACCACCTCGCGGACACCATATCGAAACACTCCTCAACACCCACAACATGGTCTCTTTAAATGACCAAACACCCACACACAACACCGACATCGTGTTCCCCACACACGTCGCTCCCCCGGCCGTCACCACGTGCCGTGGTGGAACGACGAGTGTCAACGCGCCGTCGCTCTGCGGCGGCGGGCTGAGCGAAAATTTCGCAAAAATCTCACCGCACAAAACATGTTAGAAGCCGCGAGGCCAAAAAACGTTGTCAGCAGATTATCCTTACGGCCAAAAAACGCAGCTGGCAACGCTATTCAAACTCATTCAACCGTTTTACCCCCATCGGCCAAATTTGGACCCAAATTCGCTCTTTCGCAAATGGCAGATCCCCACACCGCGGATTCCCACAACTGACAATTAACCAACGCAGCATCACAGAACCCTCAGACGTCGCGGAACACTTTGCCACCTATTATGCTGACATCTCCTCAGATACTCAATACTCGCAACAAGCCATCGACTTCCTACAAACCACTCTCGCCACCTGCAACTTTACCTCGGACAACACTGAACCATATAATGCCCCCTTTACTCCCTATGAACTAAACTTATCCCTCTCCAAAGTAACCAACACTGCGGCTGGCCCTGACCAATTGGCATACCCTTCTTCCAAAATCTATCCGATTCCGGAAAAGACAATTCCTTTCGGCACTAAACCAACTATGGACTGACGGCACCTTCTCCCTTTCCTGGTCTACTAGCACTGTCATTCCTGTCGCTAAACCTCGCAAACCTCGCGACCTTACCTCTAGCTATCGACCTATCTCTCTCACTAGTTGTGCCTCTAAACTCTTTGAGCACATGATCAATGGACGAATCAGAGTCCACCTCGAAAACAACGAAATTATCTCCCCCTTTCAAAGCGGCTTTCGACCCAGACACAGCACCACCGACAACCTCATCCAATTAGTTGACTCGATACAGCGCGGTTTCATGAAGAAAAAAACATGAAACCGTCGCACTTTTTCTCGACTTGAAATACGCATTCAATAAAGTACACAGTTCGGCCCTCCGAATCAAATTACATCGTATTGGCATCAGAGGCAGAATGGCAAAATGTATCACCAACTTTCTCGCTAATAGAACATTCACCGTCCGCTGCGGCAATATCCATTCTCGGTCCCAAAAACTAGATCAAGGCGTCCCGCAAGGCAGCGTGTTATCCCCCACCCTCTTTCTTATCATGATCAACGATGCTCTCGCTGACCTCCACAACATAGCCCCCTGTATAAAATACTCCATTTTCGCCGATGATTTGGCCATATGGTGCACGCACCCATCGGCAGACAAAGCAAATTATTGAATGCAGCGCGCCATGAATCAAATTGATTCCTGGTGCTCCCTTTGGGGACTGCAAATCTCCCCCGCCAAATCCGTCACAATGTTTTTCTCCCGGCTCAACTCGTACATCCCACCTCTTACACCACTCCGTTATCGCGACCAAATTATCCCTCACCAAACCACCTTCACCTATCTTGGAATCGTACTAGACAAAAGTCTTTGCTTCGGCCCCCATATTGCTTATCTAAAACAACGTTGCGCAAAACGTCTAAATCTCCTGCGCTGCATCTCCGGTCGCGACTGGGGTGCAGACAGGGCTACCCTGAACACAATGTATATTACTCTGATTCGCTCAATCCTGGAATACAATGCGTTTATCTTCGATCATATATCCCCTTCACACATCGCAACACTTGAACGCATACATAATAACGCACTTCGCCTCATCACCGGAGCACACCGCACCACGCCCATCACTAGTCTCCGGGCTGAGGCCCACCTCCCCAGCTTACAACACCGCAGAACACTCCAACTAGTCAGATACCACTTTCGGACCACAACACAGCACAACCACCCTGCCAGCCTCGCACTCTCTAATCCTCCCGTTCGACGTTCATATAATAGGAACAAATACAATATTGCCATATATTTGAACCATGTCCTTACATTCGCACTCAAATTCCCCAAGGTAATCCCCGGAAAATTACCTCCCCTACTCCCGTTTTGGCACATGTATCACCCCAATCTGGAATATCTCTTCCACCAAAACAAAAAAATACTTTCCCCCTCGAAACCCAACAAACATTTTTCGAATATCAAGCAGCCCACCCCCATTTCACATACTTCTACACGGATGGCTCCCGTACCGCAGACGGTACGGGAGCTGCCTGGTGTGGTGGACCCAACTTTGGCCAAATAAAATTAACACCACACCACTCGGTTTACACATCAGAGTTGGTCGCAATCTACGCCTGTCTACGCCACATTGTTCACCACCACATCACCACACCAACAATCATCTGTACTGATTCACGTTCATCCATCGATGCTCTCGCAACCATACACAACACTACACACCCCACACTCCACGCTATCCGTCAACTCTATCACACGCATCATGCTCACCTTCAACTCACACTGCTCTGGGTCCCTGGCCACATGGGGATTCCGGGCAACGAGCGGACGGATGAGCTCGCTCGTCGAGCCATCGACCTCCCACCCACCCCCAACCTCCCAGTTCCCCCCTGTGACCTTTTGTCCCTCACCAACCAACTATTCAACACATATCTCCAGGCATGCTGGAACCACAACACTACACATTTACACCACATTAAACACCTTCTCGCCAAATGGCCCTCTTCCCGACAACACACACGCTCACATGAGATCCTCCTTGCTCGACTCCGACTCGGGCACACCAAACTCACACATGATTTCCTCTTCAACCAACTTCGCCGCGCTCCGCCTTGCCAAACATGTGATGTACATAACTCTGTGGAACATTTCTTACTTATCTGCCTGCCAATTACAACGTCGCCCCCTTCTTTCCTACATTGCCCAACATCAGATTCCACTTTCACTGCCAAGCCTTCTCGGTGACAAACACCCGGAGCTCATTGAGCTACTATTTACATTCTCGCACAGCACCAAATTTGAGGAAGTAATTTGAAGTCAAACGCCATCATCTCCGTCGTCGCAAAACACATACATATAGGTTATATCACACTAGGTAGGCAGAAACCGATCCAATTTGGCCATAACGGACGGTTCTCCATATAAACTGTGCTTGGTTTTTTACCTACGGGTTTTCCAAGCTGTTTGTTTTTTTCACCTTCTCAGGTTTTTCCAAGATTTAACTCAAGCATACACCTACACATACAAGGTCTGGCCCGAAGCCCACGACTCGCCCTGGGCGTCGGGCCTCCGCTTCGCTTTTCAGGTCGCAGGTGGGCAGTGGAGCCTCTCCGGAGGTTACGATCCTGCCCACCCTCCAAGTGTCCTTCTAAGTGTCGTGTATGTATGTATGTATGTGTATGTTTCACCTGTGTATGTATGTTTCGGCCCTTACGCCACGTTCCTTGCTTGCTGGCGTCTCATCTTTCCGTTCTTTCTTATTTGATATAACCGGATGCCACATAAGCCGGATTAAAGTAACTCTTTCTTTAACGTAGCATATCTCTAGCGGATGGCACTTTGCCTCTGCTAAAGATGGAAAAAAAGAAGGAAAAAAAGAAAAAAAGAAAAAAGAAGAAAAAAACGATGGCGTGCAGACCAGGGGTGGCTGCTTCAGGGAGGCAGGGCGGGGGGGGCGGATGTTTCTCTAAGAAATGTGTGGATTTCAACTTAAACCCCCATGGTGAATATTGGGTCTAAAATGAATTCTCCCTCCCCGTTCTGGCCGAAAGAGAATCCACGGTTATTGGTGGAGACTCTCCCGAGTACACTTTGGTTGTATCACTGACAGAAACATCACATTTTTATCTAATTACTCGCATCTTGGCTCTTTCCGAAGTCTAGGAATTTCCATGCCCCGCATCTAGTTTTGCTTTGAAGTTCAATGAACACATTTTATGTTTAACGCTTTTCCTAACATCACACAAATATGAGCTCCACGCTGCTACGTCACTTCCCATTACTGTCCCTTACCTTTCCATTCGAAATCACTCCATATTGTCGAAGCTGAGGTAAACCTCGACCACTTTTTGCTTTTTCAGCCCAAGACGCCCTGCAGTGGCGTACTGAGTACACCCGTCCCCATCTCAACAACTTTTTTTTCGGCCAAGGGCTGCCCTCCGAGTGGAAAATGCATCCCAGGGGACCTTGTTCATCCATTACGGGCCGCTCTCAACCTCAGGAGAATCCCAGTCAAGCCCTCTCTGACTCGCAGAGATCCTCTTCACCCATCAGAGCCCTCTCCTGTATTTAGGAGCCCATCACAGTCTTTAATAGTCCTATCCAGCTCTCATCTCAGGGAGTTTCAGCTCGGAAATGGGCCCTCAGTAGTCCTCTTCAGCTCTTAGTGGTCCTGTCCATCCCCCAGGGGCCCTTTCGAACCCCATGAGCATCCCAGCCCTACCTGGCCCTCAGACGCCCTGCTTATTTTTCAGCTGTTAGGAGCCCATTCCGGCTGAGACTGCTCTTCTTTCCAGCTGACATGGACATTCCAGATCTTGGGCGGGTCCTCTCTTGTCTTCACGGCTCTTGCCAGCCCTCAGGGTAGACGTCTTCATGTCTTCAAGGGCCATTTATACACAAACTGTTGGATGCGTTTTAATTTCTCCTTGGCTATATTTCTGCCCCTATATTTCTGTCACCTGGAGGGCCTCATCAGATTCGACAGGGGGAGGGTACCCCTTTACCCTTTGGGAACGCCACTGCCACGCCACAGCCCGGGCCACCTCCATGAGCTTAGAGGCCCGGGAACCCTCCGCTTCGGCCCGGATCGTCTCTTTAGCTCGGAGACCTCTTTATCGGCCTGAGGTCCGTTGTCAGCTCTGAGCCCCTCTAGATCAGCGTGAGCCAAAGCCGATCAAGCGGCCCTGCACGTCCGACCCGGGCCCCTCCGTCAGCTCAGAGACCCTCTTTCACGGCTCAGGACACTCCGTTCGGCCGGAATCCCCACCTTCAAATGTTTGGGCTTCCTCTATCACGCAATGGGCCCCCTGTGCGGTTTCGGCCCTTGCGTTTTTCTCTCGCAAGGGCATTGTGCAAGGGCCCTTGCGGGCTCCCTGCAACGGCGCCTTCAGGACCCTCGCGGGCCCCTCAAGACGGTCGCCTGGAGCATGGGTGTAGCCACGGTTTTGAAATGTGGTGGTGGAGGTGGAGACAAATCAGGGACTCCGTAAGTTCGGGCAGGATAGAGAGATAAGCCCCGCCCTCCCCCAAAATTATCGGATTTCAACCACTTCATTTTCGAGGTCTGGTTTTCGGATTCACCATTGTTAAAAATGATATTTTGGGGACAAAAAGTTCCGCCAAAATTAGCAAGTTTCAACTCCTTATCACTGCCTATGAACACCTCATAGCTTTGCCTCCAAGCTTTATGTCGTACGTGCTGGGCCCGACTTCACAATCACCACAGAGCGATGCTATAATTAGGTTAAACGTTGCCCTCTCGTAGCAGGAAAACATACAATATTGGACGATAGCTTTGTTGTAGTAAATATGGACTTTCACTAACCTTTCCCATGCTTTCCTGTCTTACGCGGACACATTTCGATGCAATGACAATCAGGGGCGGTTGAAGGGTGTGGCACTGGGGGCATGTGCCCCTACATGGGAGGTGGCGTCCCTCCGGCCAGGAAAAGGCGCCCCTCTCAGAGGGTTCGAGTGTACCCCCTCGAATTTTTCAGCAAGAGGCGCCCCTCTGAGAGAAAAAGGCGCCGCTTGGAAGGAAAGGCGTCCCTCCGGAAAGGCCTAAGTGCGCCCCGCCTCGAAATTTTCAGCAAGAGGCGCCCCTCCAGGTACCTTAGCAGTGGCGCCCCTCCAAAGAAATAGCGCCCCCCCCCCCCCAGACAAGTGCCACCATGACAATTCCTGGATCCACCCTTGATTGTAACATTGCTCTCTCGCCGTTTTAACTCCGGCTGGTTATAAAACCGTGCGCATTCACTTGTGGCTTCTCTTGCAAATTTGACAAATTCCGTTGAACGATTAAGAGGAAAGCGGACAACTTGAAAAAAAAAACGGTTCTATGTTTTATATATCCGGAACAGCAATGTGGCAGTGGAAATTAAAAACCAGCAATGAGAGCACCAAACAGCAGATTATGACGGATTCCTTGGGGAGCTCCTAGTCATGCAGGATATGAATACCTGCTATCACAACTGCTGCAAATCAAAAGAGATTTGATCCTCTTATTCCTATTACGCTCACTTATTGTACATACACCGTACCTTCGACACCTTCGAAATTATTTCGATATGTCAACTTTCTGATACCGTACGGTAAGCCACGTCCAATGACACCCGCATAATGCAACTTAAAGCCATAGCGATGAAATGGTAGGACTTCGAATAATTCAAACTAACTTTTGACCTTGATGTTTGACCTGACATGCCCGGTTTCAAATGTCGCCCGAGGGTTGCTCACGGGCTATCTCTTGGTGCCAAATATGAGTAGCTTTGGGATAAAACACAGAAACGAGGGGCGACCGAAGAAATTAGTTCGACCTTTGACTATAAAAATAATTTGACTTCTGAACAGTTTGCTAGAGTACCCTACGGCACGTCGAATGCCACCCACTTTATACAAATTGAAGCCATAGCGACGAGGCGCGATGACCTCAAACAGTTAAGGTAACCTTTGATCTGTGGTTTGACATGGACATGTCCCGGTTTAAGATTTACTTGATGTTCACCACAGAATATTGCTTGATGCCAGATGTAGGTAGGTTATGGCAAAGAAAAAGACGCGAGACGTCCGAAGAAGTCGGCTTGACCTTTGCCTGTTGCAATTAGTTCGATTTTTAAAAACTATTTAATACGGCACAACAAGCCTCGAGGAATGAAACCCACTTGGTGCAAATTGAACCCATAGCGACGAATCGCGAGAACTTCGAAAAATTGAAACTAGCCTTGATCTTGAGGTTTGACCTTGACATATCCCGGTTTCAATATGTTACTCTAGGGTTCACCATGGTTTATCGCCTAATAATAGATCTGGGTAGGCTTGAGTGAAAACGAATAAAATGCGAGGCGACCAAAGAAATTAGTTTGAGTTTTGACCGTCGAGATTATTTCGAATCATCAACCTTCTGATACCGCGCAACAAGCGACGTCGGATGACATCCATTTTCTGCAAATTGAGGCCATTGCGACGAAACGCGAGGTCATCGAAGAACTCAATCAAACCTTTCATCTAAACATGCTCCGGCTTGAAATGCTACTCGAGTGTTCACCACGGGCTAACGCTTGATACCAGATTTGGGTAGGGTTGAGCGAAGACGAAAAATGAGAGGCAACTGAAGATTGGCCTTTGGCCTTAAAATAATTCGATTGCTCAACCTTCGGATACCGCATAACAAGCCATGTCGAATGACGCCCATTTCATGGAAATTGAAGCGATAGTGACCGAACCTCGCGTTCAGTCGCTATCACTTCAATATCACCATCTAATAAATCAAGCTAACATTTGACCTTGAAGTTTGCCCTTGACATGTCCCGGTTTGAAATGTTACACGAGAGTTCACCACAGGCCTTGCTGTCAGGTTCGGGCAGGTTTGGGTGAAAGCGGAAAAATGCGCGACGACCGAAGAAACCGGTTTGCGTTGGACCTCAGTAGCGCAACCAGGGGGGGCCAGGCCCCCCGAAATTTTGGCCGCAAGCGGCCCTGGCTCGGAGTGGGCCACCCTACTCAGAGCCCTGGCTAGGGCCCGCAGGGCCGAACAGGGCCTTTTGTTGGACCTTGACCGCTAAAGTGGTCATCTGCGACCTATGTAATTGCTTCCAGCGTGTTCAGTACATGCCGAAGCATTTGTGGTAATTGATTCGAACTACCATAAGCCCGTCGCTGAATGCCAATACCAATACACATATGTCGCTGGCGACCTCGTCGCTGAATACGAATACGAATACGACGTTAACTTGACGTACGTGCTTAAGGTTGCCCCTGACGCCCCTCCATGGTTTTGAAGATACCAAGTGATACCAGTCACGCTTGTTCAACATATATCGATATATGTGCAGGGGAAAGCAAACTAAGACGCATAAAAACCTTGCGATAATGCAAGCTTGTTGCCTCGCAAAGCACGATTCTCCACCAAGCGAAAACACAAGTTGGTGAAGGACATTATTACTTCAGAATGGCATGGAAGCAGACATTTTTCACGGTTGCTGATTTACCACTCCCGAGATTGTGTGACGACAAATAGCCCGTGAAGCCCATTGAACGGCTAGATCGCTGCTATAATTTTTCGTGATTCTCTTGCATATATATTTTCACCTTATAAATGATCAAGTAGAATTTTGTGGCGATCATACACAGCTAGGTATTTCAGTAGCTGAGGCTGGGGGGCATGAAATAAATTGAGGGGTACAAATCGCCACTATTCAGAAATTTGGGGTGGGGTGGACATGTCCAACGGCCACCCAGATGTTATACCCATGGCCTGGAGGACCACCTCCGACCCTCCAGAGGGGCTGCCCCCTTCGGCCCCTTTGGGCTACGCCACTGGTCATTGAAACAAACATTGCATTCGAGGAGAGAATGATATGACTCTTCTCTCGAATGAAATGACTGTGTTCATGGGTGTAGCCACAGTTTATAAATGGGGATGGGGGGGGGGACAAACCAGGGACGCGGTAAGCTTGGACAGGATAGAGGGGTAGCACACCCCAAATAAATTCCTTGGAATTCATCCCCTTCTTTTTTCAATGTCTGGTTTTCAGATTTGTCATTGTTAATATTTTGCGGACACAAAGTTCCGCCAAATTAGCAAGTTTCACTCCGTATCACTGCCTATGAACATCTAGCTTCATGTCGTATGTGCTGGGCCGATTTCACATCACCATAGAGTCATGCTGTAAGTATGCTAAACGTTGCCCTCTTGTAGCAGGGAAAACATACAATATTGGACGATGGTTTTATTGTAGTAAATATGGACATACAATGACCTTTCCCATGCTTTCCTGTTTTGCGGGGACATATTTCGATGCAATGGCAATCATGGCGGATAAAGGGTGTGGCACTGAGGGCATGTGCCTCCCTCGTGGAAGGTGGCGCCCTTCAGGCCGGGAAAAGGCGCCCCTCTGAAAAGGTTCCAATGTACCCGCTCGAATTTTTCAGCCAGAAACGCCCCTATGAAAGAAAAAGGCACCCCCTTGGAAGGAAAGGCGCCCATTCGGGAAGGGCCGAGTTCATCCCGCCCCCTCGAATTTCGCAGCCAGAGGCGCTTGTGCTTTCGTACAAGCGCCTCTGGCTGCAAAATTCCATGTGCTTTCGCAGTGGCGTCGCTCCAAAGAAATGGCGCCCCTCCAGACAAGTGCCCCCATGACAATTCCTGGATCCACCCCTGATTACAACATTGCTCCCTCGTGATTATGAACTCCGGCTGGTTATAAAATTGGGCGTATTCACGTGTGGCTTCTCTTCCAAATTTGACAACTTCCGTGGAACCACTAAGAGGAAAGCGGACTATGTGGAGATAAAAAAATATACATTTTACATGTCCAGAACAGCAATGTGGTAGTGTATTTCTCTGGGGGAGGGGCTCCTAGTCATATAAGATATGAGCGCCTGCTATCACAACGGCTGCAAACAAAAACCTATTTGATCCTCTATTCCTATTACACTAAATCATTGTGCACACAGCGGACCTTCGACACCTTTAAAATTATTTCGATATCTCAACATTCTGATACCGTACGGCAAGCCACGTCGAATTACACCCACATTATGCAAATTGTAGCCAAAGCGACGAAACGCCATGACTTTGAAAAATTAAAACTAACCTTGACCTGGGGCTTGACCTGACCTGTCCCGGGTTGAAATGTTGCTCGAGGTTTGCCCACGGGCTATCTCTTGATACCAAACATGGGTAGCTTTGGGAGAAAACGAAGAAACGCGGGGTGACCGAAGAAATGAGCCCGACCATTGACTTTGAAAGTTAATGTGATTTCTGAACAGTTTGAAAGAGTACGTCACGGCACGTGGAATGGCTCCCACTTGATGAAAATTGAAGACATAGCGACGAGGCGCGAGTACTTCGAGCAATTTAAGCTAACCTTTGATCTTGTGGTTTGATATTGACATGTTCCGGCTTGAAATGTTACTCGAGGTGCACCACGGGGCTTGATACCAGATGTGGATAGGTTAGGTTAGGTTAGGTTAGGGCGAAGATGTGGATGGATAGGTTAGGGCGAATAAAAAATGCGAGGCGAGCAAAGAAATCGGTTTGACCTTTCATCTTTGAAATTAGTTCAATTTGGTCACATTATAACACGGCACAAGCCACGTCGAATCACACCCACCTCGTGCAAATTGAATTCATAGCGACCAATCGCGAGTACTTCGAATAATTCAACCTAGCCTTTGACCTCAAGGTTTGACCTTGATATATCCCGGTTTCAAAATGTTACTCGAGGGTTCACCATGGGCTATCGCTTGATGGTAGATCTGGGTAGGCTTGGGCGAAAACGAAAAGAACAAATGTGAGGCGACCGAAGAAATCACCTGGAATTTTAACTCATCGAGATGATTTCGATTGATCAACTTTCTGATACCGCACAACAAGCGACGTCGAATGACATCCATTTTCTGCAAATTGAAGCCATAGCGATGAAACGCGAGGTCATCGAAAAACTCAATCAAACCTTTGACCTTGACACGTCCCGGTTTGAAATTTTACTCGAGTGTTCACCACTGGTTATTGCTTGATACCAGATTTGGATGGGTTTGAGCGAAAACGAAAACAAAATTGAGCGAACCGGATGATCGTCTTGGACTTTGCCCTTTAAAAATAATTAGATTGCTTAGCTTTCTGATACCGCATAACAAGCCAGGTCGAATGACTCCCATTTGATGGAAATTGAGGCGATTGCAACCGAACCTCGCGTTCGATCGATATCGCTTCAATATCGCCATCTAATACATCAAGCTAACCTTTAACCTAGAAGGTTGACCTTGACATGTACTGGTTTTAAATGTTACACGATTGTTCACCACAGGCTATTGCTTGATTCCAGATTTCGGCAGGTTTGAGTCGAAACGAAAAAAAGGAGGCAACCGAAGAAACCGGTTTGCGTTGGACCTTGACCGTTAAAGTGGTAATGTGAGACCTTTGTATCTGCTTCCATCGTGTTGAGTGCAAGCAGAAGCATTTGTGGTAATTGATTCGAACGATCATAAACCTGTCGCTGAATGCCGATGCCAATACAAATACGCCTCTGGCGAACACGTCGCTGAATACAAATACGACGTTCACTTGACGTACTTGCTTAAGGCTGCCCATGACTTCCCTCCATGGTATTGAAGATACCCAAGGACACCCAGAGTCACGTTTGTTCAAGATATATCAATATATGCGCAGGGGATGCAACCTAAGAATATAAAGCCTTGGATAATGAAATTTTTCTGGATTCCAAGCGAAACACGAGATTGTCAATGTTCATGTTGTTCAAGAATGAAATGAATGAATGAATGAATGGTGTATTGGCCGCGCTACCGGGGGTATGGGACATGGCATTTGGTACAATATGACACAAGATTATACATTACATTCTTACATACATGGTACAATCACTAATCACAAAAGTACATGACACACTACATGCAATATGTGATTAACAAAGCTATGATGTACACATTGTGATGTAAGCTCAGTACAGGTACATCTTTTGCAAAGCTCGAGATCAACACACTTATAAAGCTTGACACTATGAGAATTGGTTCATTATTATTTGGACAAATTTAGCGAGATTTCTTAGTTTCTTCATCCTAAATGATGAAAGATGTCAATGTTCATAGTCACTTCAAGATTGGCATGGAAGCAGAAATTTATAACGTTTGCTGATTTACCATTCGGAGATTTTGTGACGACAGATAGCCTGTGAAGCCCGTTATTGGCTAGATCAGCTTCTAGTATTTTTGATGATTCTCTTGCATATATATTTTCACTTTATAAATGATTAAGTATAATTTTGCGATGATCATACTCAGGTAGCTGAGGCTTGGCGGGGGGCGGGGGGGGGACACGAAAAAATTGAGGGGACAAATCGCCACTTCAGAAATGGGGGGGACATGTCCATTGTCCCCCCTAGCCCCCCAGTGGTTACACTCATGACTGTGTTAGCAACACATAGTGTGGAATAAATATAGAGCACCCATACAGTGTGAAGAGATGGACAGCTCAGCCGTTGTAGGGGCAAACCTACAGTCTACAGAGAGGCACCTCAGCAGTTGTGGGGCACCCCTGGCGCCTAGGTTATGGGTACATCCCGACAGAAAGGAATGGAAATCCCAGGGATGTGGACACCCCTCCGGTGCTTGTGCACCCGTAAAACAGTCCAGGTTGTGCCATTGGATATCGTTACTCGAAGGACACATTGTAAATGGAAGCAATTTATGCATTTGTAGGTACATAATGCGTTGATGCTTGCACAAATATGAGGAGAGGGGATAATTGCCTTCTTTTCCCCTTGGACCCGCCAGTGTTGCAGCCTCATGTTCGCACCGAATCTAGCGCGCAAACAAATTCTATTTGATTGCAACACCGCATCAGACACCCCCCAAAATGCTTCGTGAGACCACCAACTTCAAACTTTGTCCGCCGCCATTTTTGACAGTTGTGGCCGAGTCGCCGCGTGGCGTTGCGCCGGCTCGCTCAGCGAGACTCTCTGATGACGTCACGGTGACGGCAGGTCGTCTGCTGCGGCCGGGCGGCGCGCGTCAGTTGTGCGCCGACTCGGCTGCGGCGGCGGTCGCGGTGCGTCATCGTGGGAGGGTGTCACGGGCCATGAGCTCACGATACTGTACTGCATCGGTGGAGTTGTGCAGCACTGCAGAGGAGGTTCTTGTCGCGTCCTGGCGTGGGATGCCGCAGAGCAGAGGACCATAGTGGCGACACGCTGCAGCTGAGCCGATATTCACGCAAGGTAGGTGCCTGACTAGCTTTCCTTAACTACTGGACATGTGTTATGCCTGACTGAGCCCTTTCCCAACAACAATGGATGTATTCAAGGCTCAAGCACAAGACATCCATCGATACAGGGGAACATACCTGTATAACGCGTTCGAATGTCTTATCGTCAGTCAACTTTCGTTCACTCCGTACGTGTAGCATTTTGCCTAACATCGAACGCAAAATGCATCATCCCAACATATTGCATACTTTTCTCAAGATCCAGAGAAAGAAAAGACCCACTCATAACATGGCGTCGAATAACATGTTAACTGCAGAGGTAATTTCTGCCGTATTGATGTGATTTTCCCTCGCAGTCAAACATATTTTTCTTCACTAGCAGAGGCGCAGCGAAGGGGGCCCGAGGGACCGCCCCCTCCTTAGAAACCGAAAATACACGAGATTTAACGAGGACTTGTGAGATTTTCTCCACGGAAAACGACAAATTTCCACAAAAGTTTCTGTATTTCTTCCCATTTTTCTTCGTTGGGGCATCTCTTACGGCCATCTTGGCTGTCGCACGAATGTGCTGATTTTCTTTTCGAAACTTCGACAACCTGTCGTTGGTGGGGTGGGGATGGTCCAGTCACCAGTGGCCCTCTTGGCTGCACTACTGGCTATGTCACGAGTGGTGCCAGCGCGAAAATGAAGCATTTTGTTAGCTTAACCAATATTGCTCATGCAAATGATA